>CM035117.1:160684686-160989686 GCA_020205555.1 Panax stipuleanatus
TTTTATATCTACTGTGACGATTCTATTATGATCAACTTTAACACCCTTTGCAGTATCAAACCAGCGACACTTAAATGTAATGACCTTTTTTGCCCCTGGATAATTGAGCACAACAACTTTCTCTAATCTTCCATAGTAATTGGACTCAGAATCTTGATAACAACTTCCCAACACGACAACGCCAGAGTTGATTGATGTTAATTCATTCAAGTCATCAACCTTGAATCTATACCCATTTACGATACAGCCTGGAAATGAACTAATAAGTTTGTACGGGCCTAAAATGACATCTCTAAAATGCTCATAAGCTTTCTCTTCTTCGACCCTTCTCTTAAACCACTGTTGAAAATTTTCATTAGTGAATGCTTCCATCTGTGATATAGTCAACCCTGGGTTAGAAGCATGCGTTCCAATTCGAATGAACTGCATACAATAATATGACAATTGTTTAATTGTTGATTAAGGTAGGATAAATCATTTTCAACTTGTAATAATACATACTTGATGTACGACGATACTTCAGGCAACCTTGGCGCAAGAGGAAAGTACCGTAATATCTTCTTCGGAACATGTTTCTCCTTTCCCCCACGTTTTGTGATCTTGTACCGAGGCAAATTGCATATATCACACTGCACCTTATCTTTGTCCTCTCCATAGTATAACATACAATTCTGCTCACAAGCATCGATCTTATCATACCCGAGATTCAACCCCTTTACCATCTTCTTCACTTCATAGAAATTCGCGGGCAGGGTATTATTCCTAGGTAAGATGTAAGACTCCAAATTTTTATGAATAAGATTTAATTTTCTTTATATATTATTTTGAAATAGTAAGATGTTGATTTGATAAATGTGGTAAGTTATGGGTGGAATGTGCAAATTTTACAAAGTAAGTAAATGGTCATAAAATATTCGTTGTGTCGGGGAATATTCTTTTGTCAGAGAATATTCGTACGATGGCGCAGTCATTAGTGGACGCCACAACGGAATGAATGTCGGATATAAAAAGCGACAGAAGTAATTTTTTTATAAAAATAACGGTAAAACTGTTACCGTTAAACTGTTAAAATACCCGGTGATAAAAATACAATAATACGCGGTGTTGCATAGTAGTACACGGTATTGCACAGTATTTCAAATTATTGGTTCTTACGTAAGAAGTCACTCAGTATTCAATAATTGCTACAGTAGTTGCTGCATAGTATCTCATATTATTGATTCAATTATTGTCACAGTATCATCTGCACAATACTTTAAAATACTAAATCAATAATTGACACAACACAGTTACTCATATTATTATTATTAGCATTATTGATAATGTCTAGAAAGTTCTGTCAAGGAAAGGGGTTAGGTTATTTAATTGCGCGCCAATAAGGAGAAATCCTTATCGAAAAGCCCCCTCTTTCCTAGGAACGATTGTGATAACCCAAATTATTGGGTAAAATTAAAATAAGAATTAAAAAAAAAATTCTTGTTAGATGATATGTTATGTGATATTGTGGTGCACAAAGAAATATGTGCTATGCAATATGTGATGTTGTATATAATAAATATATTGGAATTATATATTTAGTATATGTAAGTAAAGTGTAGGAATAAATTATTAAAGAGAATTAGATGGGTAAAATTAAAATAATTTATAATATTAAATTATTTTAATGTGGTAAATTGGTGGTATTAAATATACTTCATGTATAACCACTATTTTATGGAAGAAATCATATATTACATTATTAAGTGTAATGTATGCATGTATTTAATGTGGTGAATATATTAATATATTTACTACAGTTAGATAAATTGTGAAGACAATTTATAGAAAGGAAAGAAAATAATTGGATATATGATATTATGTTACATGGATAATGGTATAATATTTAATATTATACCAAATGATGTAAAGTAAAAATATGAGATGAGAACCAATATGTAAAATATGTATATTGGTATCAACTAGTTAGTAAATTAAATTCATATTTGAATAAATGATTGAATATATTAAATTATATATTTAATATATAAATAAATTATTTGAAAATAATTTATGGAGTGATTGAGGAAATTAAATTTAATTATACAATATAAATTGTATAATTTAAATAAGTTATTTAAATTAGGTATGAGAATTTAATAACCTAAATGGTTATTTTTATTTAGTGGTCCTAGTATTTTAATTATATACTAGTGACCTAATATAAGAGATGTGTGGATCATGTCTCAATCTATTAAATTATTTTGTACGAATATGTGAGTAAGTGAATATGAATATTATGTGAATTGTTTATATTTGTTTATTATATAAACAAATAGAAAGAACTAATGTAATCCTAATTATATATTAGGAATGAAGGATTGGATAACTTAAGGGTTATGAGATGGGAGAATAATAGTATTTATAATATATACTAATTCTATGAGATTTATTTTATATATCTTAATTAATTAATTTTAGAACCTAATTAACGTAATTTAATTGGGTTATAAAATTTAATGTACAAGAGTGATGATTTAAATTTTAAATGTATGGAATGTAAACCCTAATTAAATATTTAGGGTGAGATAAGATGGAAATGATTGGACTATGATAATTTTCCATAGCCTAAGAAAATAATTGAGGCCCAACTTATTTGTTAATGGAAGTCATGTGCTAATTTAATTAGAGGCCCAAAGAATGGCTCTTATCAAGTCTAAACCCAATACCCAAAGTGAAGCCCAACCATGATCCAAGTTGTAAAATTGGACAAATGGGTGAGTGAAAGAAGAATGAAAAATCAGCATTAAGGAAATAAAAGGAAGCTACGGATAAGGATAAGAAAAGGGAAGAAAAAGAGGAAAGGAAGAAAGAGAAAAGGGAAAGGAAAGAAAAGAAGGAAATTGAAATAATCCCACATGATGGGAGAGAGAGAGAGAGAGTTGAAGTCCTTGCTCCTCACTGCCGAAGCCTCCCCTCCCTTTTTCCCCCAGCCGACCGAACTCCCTTCTTGCCCAAAGAAGTCCAGCCGAACCACTTCCCTCCCAATTTAATTCCATTTGGTTCGGTGAGAACAAGGAACGAAGTTAAAGAAGGGAAATTAAAAGCTATAATCAAGCTATAGCGAACAAGAGGTATATATATAATTGCTTTGATTTCAATTAATTATATGTGAGGATAATTAGTTGGTTAGTTGAATGGAAATTATTGTGCAAATCAGTTAATAATTCATATGGGTTAAATGGGTTTTACTGTGATATGGGCTATGATCATATGGTTCAGTAATAGAAATGGAAGTATTGTATAATAATTGCAAATGAATTAAAAGTTCATAAGTTAGTAAACTAACTTGTGAAATAGTTGTGTATATGAATGATTTATATTGTATATTGCTTGTTGTGGACTGAGGTAGAGCCAAGGAGAATAATTGTTGTTGTGCGGAGCAATAAGGTTGGCAAAAATGGTTTGATTACGTAGCCCCAACCTATAGAAAATCAGTCCACAAATAGGTTGCGCGGGTATAAATGCTCAAAAGAGCCATTTTGACTAAATTCACAAAATTTGATGAAGCCGTAACCTAAGATAGCTTTGTACAACCTATATAAGGTTAACTTAAGCGCCTCGTAGCGTTAAACCAAGCCGGGACGCGTTGTAACAAAAAAATGAAAAACGTAAAAATTAGTGCGTGCGGTTATTTTTGACGCGCTGTCAAGACTGCTCAGCGGGCCCAAATTGAGTGGTTTGTATTTTAAAAAAAAAACTAGCCTCATATGCCACGAATAACATATTTAAAAATGGGAGTAATTCGTTGAGCGAGCAAGGAATGAAAAATAGGCGAAGTGGCTGTTTCGTTATGGTGCAGCAACAGAGCAGCAGCAAGCATGCCTGCGCTGGCTGCTCTGCAGCTGGCCAACTGGCCTATTTTGGCATAGTCTCGGTTCGCGTGGTTTATCCGAATGGCGAAGTATGTATTTTCTAAAAATAGGTGGATATACAACCTATAACATATTCAAAATATAACATATTCAAAATTTAACGTGATTGAATTTGTAGTTTGAAAAAAAAAATGGGCGAACGAGCATGTTAAGACTAGTTAGTTGAGCGACGCCGAACTTGGCCGCCACGAGCTGTTTGGACATTCGTCGTTCCGAATCGCGTTCGGGCGAGATTTTAAGCAATGTTAAGTCTAATAAAGTCCCAATATGAGAGTTTTGACGTTTTTGATAAATTTATGCCACGAAAATTTATTACGGGCATAAATAATGCAATAAAAATATAATAAAAATATGAAATTTCATTTTTAAGCAAGCAGAAGCCGGCGAGGGTATGTAAATTAATTTTGTAACGAAACGAAAAGTATGGAACCGTTAAAAAAATATTATAATCATAAAGGTGATGTAAAGAAGGGTTCCGGGGTTCAAAACGAAGGTTTTGGGCTAAGATTTATATAATGATGTATATATACTTAATATGTATTTGAAGCGAAAATGCGAGTTATTCATAAAACGAAACGTGAAGCTAATGAGCTAATAGAATAAAATATTTGTGTACGAGACAATGGGGCCATTAACTCATGAACTGTCGAAAAGGTATAAAAAAAAGTTCTGGATCAAAGAAATAATATAATAAGTCGTATTTTACTGTAAAAGTTATTAAATTTTGAATTTGCAAATAAAGGCAAAAGATATTTTTTAATGGGATATCCATAGTTTATGCTTCAAGATGTGAGGTATTTTTATATTAAATCCGTGAGGGAGCCTTATTAAACATAAAAGGTTGAAACGGACAAAGTTTTCAAAGAAACCAAAGATGATTCTAAGATGAGAATAAAAGATTATAGTTATATAAACTAATAATCATGGTTAATGTATATGCATGCATGTTTTTGTGTCATAAATAGTTACGTAATATGTGTGTATATGTAAACACAATTGTGTAGGATTTGTGGAGAGAAGCTAAATTATGTTATAACGGTAATCTCCAATCAAGGCAAGTTTTCTAACTCGAACTCGAGTTGTTATTTTAAGTATGCTAGTGATTAATCATTATTGATTACATCACATCTACGAATTTTTGATTCGCACGTTGTGCATGTTGCATATGTTCATCAGGTATGAAAGGCTGATCACCTTCATTACCATTTGGTCCAGTTGATTAATTCATGTTCATTATTGACCATTCATTTTTATTGTCTCGGTCGTTCAGTTACTAAAATTGATTCATATTATTTCACAATTGTTATATTGTTGAAAGTCAGCCAGCTTATTGTTCATTTTTTCAATCATGATATATCTTTCCTTGAACTTAAACTTGCTGGGCAAACTTGTTGCTCACCCTTGCTATATCATGATAAACATTGCAGATTAGGATGAATAAATCAGATACACGCAAAGTCAAAGACAGTTCCAGCATTGGTTTATTATACAGATAAAACTTGTAATGGTATGGTATGCTAATGACATTGTATGTCGAGTAGAATATTGAATTCAGGTATTAAGTTAAGGTTACAGACCTTGGGAATTACGTTGTAAAAGTTATTGTATAAACAATTTATGTTTATATCTTCCGCAATAGTTATAGAAATGATGTATCGTAACGAATTAGGTCCGAGGTTCTGGGGACCCGGATTTGGGGGCGTCACAACGATTTGGTTGTCATTATTGTGAATTATAATGATGAATGGTTGATAAAAATATTTTCATTGTGTTGGAAATATTAATGTTAGTGGAAATGGACATTTATTTCGATAGTAGTTAATTTTCGGTTGTTAAATTGACCAAATGGGGAATTAATCGGATAAATGAGCAATTAATGGGTGGTTAGTGGTAGACATGTGGGGGGCACTATAATAAATGTTTGGTGGGTGGTTGTAGGGGAGGTGGTGCAAGATTGATAACTTGAGGGACTAAATCAAAAATAGAGGTAAAGATGGAGGTACTAAAGTGTAATTAACCAATTATTTTCTAGCCTATAAATAGCAAGCTAATTTTATTCATTTCTCTCAAAAAAAATTTGAAGAGAAAAGTTGTAATAGAGAGAGAAATTATAGAGAGAGAAAGAAGAAGAGTATTTTGCTACTACACTATTCCAATATCCAATCTTTTACTGAGGTAAGGGGTATTATTTCTTTTGTATTCATAAAGAGTGATATTTTCTTTCAATACTTGTAAGGGTTGTTACTCTATTCTTTATTGATCTGTGGGAGTAACCTGTCTATGCGGACTACCGCATGCATGGTGAGTAACCCTTCGTATTCATTCTTTATTGATATATGGGAATAACCTGTCTATGCGGACTACTGCATGCCTGGTGAAAACCTTTTGTATTCATTCTATTCCTTATTAATCTGTGGGAATAACCTGTCTACGCGAACTACCGCATGCGTGGTGAATCACCCTTTATATTCATTTCTATTAAATTGTGAAAATGATCTGTCTACGCGGATTACCTCATGACGGGTGAAAATCCAATTACAGTTTCGTATATTCATTCATACTCGTACGAAATATTATTTCACTGGAATATTGGTCTGAACTTTTTATGAAATTTTCATCTTTTCATGACAAGTAACTATTCACGAGTTACTATTTACGATAAAAAAATATTTTTTTTCTTTGATTGGATCCAAGTTTTGAACTTCATTCTTGAATTTTGCTCCACAATTGATTATTACGGAGTATTTTTGAACTTGGATAAACTAAATTACGAATCCCTAATCGTTGCCCTTTATCTTACTGGATTCATTTGTATATTATTTTTCATCATCCTCAGTCGTAAATGATGATACAAATGAATATCTTTGGCCTGTAGTGCAAAGATGATTATCTGGTGAATATCTTTTGTCCGTAGTGCAAAGATGGACAGGTGTTGAGATGAACATGACTACTGGTGATACAAATGAATATCTTTGGCTTGTAGTGCAAAGATGTATATTTGATTCGAGATATATATTGATTGATGTTACAGTGATAAAATATTGACGATGGACTTTTAAATCATAGAAGATAGTAGACATCATTCTCTACTTAACTCTTCTAATGAATTGTTATTTTCGCTGCAGTTGTTCATCTAAAACTTGTTGTCCATAATATTTTATCTGATTTGTTAAAGACTAACGATAATTTATTCTTCATTATCTTAGTCATAATATTCTTCACTTGGCTAATTAAGCTCACCCTTTTCTTCCGTTGTTCTCTTCAGGAAATGAGAATATCGCGGGTACTAGTCGGGAAATGGAGTGATGGTCCGAGTTAGAACTGCAGAAGTCCTCACTATTTTTTTTGTAAAATAGTATGATAATAAATGTAATGAGGACTTAGTTTGAGTGTTTATATTTTCTACATGTCTGTATTGACACTCACAGTTGTGTGGTCGTATTTTGCACGACCGTTTGATATAAAAGATTGTATTTGGATTTTGTTGAGTGTATTTGGTAACTCAGAATGGGTTGAGTATTGGACCAATTCTGGGGGCGTCACATAAGAACTCCCCGATAATTGCAAGTAAATCATTGAATCCTCTCTCACTACAGTCATGCTCATTCTTGTAGTGTAAAAGCTTCGTCACTGCAGAAAGCCTGGTGTGCTTGTCATGTTCAGGATACAATGGTATCCCTGATTCAGATAGCATCTTGTAGAAGGCAGCTACTGAATTATTTGGCTCTTGTTGATCAGCACTGCTTGACGCATGCTCATTTCCAGCCCAGTCAATATTGGTAGGGCCATACGCATCTACCAACATCTCCACGGCATCATAGTTATCTGATTGGGAATCCCCGTGAACTGGTTGGTCTACAGTACTGTCTGTCAGTTCTCTAAACTCAACTGATTCCCCATGATGAATCCAAACTGAATACCCATCCACAAACCTATGTGAATATAAGTTAAATTTCACTTCATCGGCAGTCTTCCATATCATGTTCTTACACTTGAGACACGTGCATCTCATCTTTCTGTTCGGATCATCAGCATGTTCTATTGCTTTGTTCATAAAATTGGACACCCCGTCACCGTACGCATCAACTAATCCCCTCCCATCAATCTTTATCTTACGGTACATCCAACTCCGGTCGGCATCCATTTTTAATTGAAGAAAATACCCAATTAGATCAAAAATAATTATGAATGTGATCCAAGCATGAATTTATTAGTTTACCTAGTATATATCTCCACTCTACAGGGGTTAGGTTTCTATCCCGTTTCTGGATGCGTCTCCTCACTAGTGCCAATCTTAAGCACGTTTTTATTATTTTCAGAAAATTTCAGCAGCACCTCCCCATGGTCTTCAAGTACACGAAATAGACCAAGACGACTTAGTCTAAGTATGCACTCGGAGAACATGTAGAGACACCAGCTGAAAGTTCCTCAAAATTTATAAAAATGCACCATGTGCATTGGCACCGACCTAAGTGAGAGACATAACATCTAGTAACAGTCCCAAACTGGAGACTATTCGACATTCACTCTTAATGAGTGAATGTCGTCTTTCACAAGGGAAGGTTCAAAGCTAAAAGCTACCTCTCTCGATACAGATGATTTCTAATTTTGTCTCTCTCTCTCTCAGAGTCTGCATAACATTTGCATATATAAGGCTGACAGTCAAAATCATTTATGTGGGGGATTGTTAGAATTTGAGCCTAATTTAATGCGGGTATCATTAATTATTTTTAATGATTCCATATCTTAATGTGTTCTACTCTATGAGTAGATTAAATTAAGTATTTGGAAGCTCAAATCCATGGATTAATGAATGAGATATTAACTCCCAAAGATCACACTTGAAAATGATAAATGATAATAAATACATGTAGAAAAAAAGGCAAGTCCCACATCGGTTAAGAACTAAACACTTAATATGTTTATATACAAGAAAATTGCTCTTGGGTTTGGGCCCCAAGGGGCACCCTACTTTTGTGGAAGGGAGAGGACCTAGCCAAGGCTTGATTCAAACCCACACGCGCGCCGTCGACGCCGACCGACCAGCCTGGCTCGGGCTCGTGGGTCTGGGTCCTTGTATATATCTTTTTAGACAAAATTTATTAAAAAATTTTAATTAAAATTTTATTATAGTTCGATAATCAAAACTGTGTCGTTTTGAGAAACGGTATCTGCTGAAAGGGTATCAGTATGAACGGACGGCCCAAAACTACGTCGTTTTAAAGTGCCTTTTTTGCTAAGCCTAAAACTACGTAGTTTTGGTTCCGCTAAGGCTAAAACTACGTCGTTTATAAGTCCGAATAGATGCGCCCATTTTGCAAAGGATCAAAACTATGCCGTTTTGACCTGCAGATGCCATAACATGCCTTTTCATAAGCATCTCATGCCTTTTCAAGGGCAAAGTGCTCATCCGAAGGGCCACCAACCCCTCCTATAAATAGATAGGGGGGGGGGGCAGCCCATTCAAATCATTAATTCAAGCATTCAAGCATTATCAGTTTAGTTTATAGTAATCATTTCATAGTTATTTTTCAGAGAGAGTTCTGAGCATTATTTTGGTTCGTTGAGTATACCATTTGGAGTGCTACTATAGTATACAGTGTCATTGTATCGTGGGAGACAAATGCTATCAACCTTGAGCACCATACGGAGGACATAATTGTCTTAAGGACATAGTACCTAGTACTAGACTTGACAAATCTATTTTGAGATAAGTTTATATATATATATAGTTCCCATTTTCAGATTTCTAATAGAAATATGGATAGCAAGATTAGGATTAACGCTCCCTCAACCATGTGGATTGAGATGAAATTTAAAATAATTACATTATTTGCACGTCATTCTAGGAAAATGCCTTAGAAATCGGGTTGCGCTATAATTATTGTCGTAACAGGGGTTTTTTTAGACATGTCTCTTCAGAAGACCTGCACGATCATTTATAGTAACTACTCCGACAAATTTGAATCGTTTACACGGTTGAAGGACTTCGGTCAACTTCGAAACAAACCCTTTAATACTTCAACTCCCCCAGCTTATTTAAAAGAAAAATAAGGGAGTGGAGGCAAATGATAGGGTATACAGCCGAAGCTGTAGCTAAGAAGCTCAAGGATTATTTTTATAAATTCTTCGACAGCCGAAGCCAACAGCCGGAGTATAACCCGAAGCAATATACATTAAAGAGTCTCATAAAGCTAGTCTCCTTCGGACTTACATCGTCTGAAGTATAATTCAGCAACAACTTGGCTTCAGCCAAAATGGGGCTCCTGTTATTAACATTCAATTTGATAGCTCCTTGACACCTGTCAATATGACAATCATACAAATGGATAGTGGGACACCTAAGTGGACAAGTAGCCAACAAGCATAACACTTATCACACAAATTAAACACTAAGCAAAGCAACCCATGCTCTCATATACACAACACTATGGTTGGGGGCAAGGAGTTTTGGTCCTGGGCTAGCTTAGTGGGACACTTGTCCGTCTACGATTGGTTTTAAGGCACTATAAATAGCTCTCCATGCAAAGAGGTAAAGGGTAATGCATTTCTGAACACTCAAGCTCTACTTCCTCTATTGTTAACATTAGTTCAAACATTCACTTACTCTCACACCGAAGTTATCACCCGATGGCGCATCGCTGTCAAGTCTAGGTGTTTTCTTCCTTGTGCAAGTTGTAAGTCCATTCCAACGTGATTCAAACGAGCGTTAACATGATGCATGCCTAATGACAGATTTCAGTTTTCTTTCTTACTCTTTCTAAATTTAATTATGAAGAGATATTTCGTCTTAAATATAAGCTATCAAGTACACTCACTATTAACTTTATTGGCACATATCACTGGTAAATTGACTTAGGAAGCATGAAATTCGAGGCCATAATTAGTTGTAAAAGCATTTTCCTTCAGTTTTTTCACCACCTCTTTTCTTTCGCTAAAAAGAAAGAAAAGCAAGGTGGTTTAAGCTTTAAGATATGCAACATGCAAAGCTTGTTAAATTGTTGGTGGATAATTAATCGCACAGTCCCTTGGTAACTTTTAAAATCAGTTACATCAAATATGTTAGAATTAATTAGGGTTTTTGCAGGTGATCATATATAGTGAAGCAGGGACAGATGCACTCTTTGGCATACCTGGGCAAGTGCCCCGGCAGCCGACGGAATACCTTCAAGGAACATCCCAAAATGCCCCGGCAGCAGAGGCAGAAGTGCAACTTTCTCTCAGACTCTCAGTAGTCAGTTCTCTGTTCTTCTCTCTCGGCAGTCGGCAGACTATCACACATAATTTTCTTGCCTATATATATAGCAGTAGCAGCAGGGACATCAACAATTTCATCATTATGGTCAAGGCAGATGACATTGTTGTTAGGAGCTGTAGCTTGTGTTTTTACTAAATGTTCTTGGGCAAAGAATGAGAATTTGGATACATCAGTTGCATATTGGAAGAAATATTAGAATTTGGATGATGGTGCAGTCTTATGGGAGTTTCAGCAAATTGAATTTTGTGGAGAGGAAAGCAATGCAGTACATACTACATAGTGAGTTGAGAAGTTATGATGGTGAAGGGACATCAATAATTCTTGTGTTTGTGGATCTTCTGGAGGCAAGGTGGGAACTTACATTCAGGTATTTTTTGGAGCAAGAAGGGATGGAGCAGCATCGATCCAAGCCATGTAAGGTTTTTCTCTAGTCCATATCAATTACACTGCTACTGCATTGATTGTTTATATTGAAGGTTTGGAGCAAGAAGGGATGGAGCAGCATTGATTATTTATATTGAAAAAGATATTTTTGCTTGTGTTACAAAACCATAGTGCGACGTTTTCACGAAATGAAAACTCACCGTGGGCAATTGTAGTTTGAATGTTTTTCTTTTCATGAATGATACTAGTCTCGTTAAAGTTTTGTCCCGGCTGAAAAAAATTTCTGGATCCGTCCCTGTAGTGAAGGGATCGTGCATGATGTGCATAGAAAGTTTAAGCTTTTGTCATTGTTTTACTCGTCTTAGCTACCTTCCTTTTTTCTTGCTTATAATTATATATATATATATATATATATATATATATATATATATATATAAATGAGAGTTATAGGACTTAAATGTTCACCAAATCTTACACAAACTAGTACAAAACCTAATAGTTATGATTTAAAAGAAAATAAGCCATTCTGCTACAATACCATATTAGGGAACAACTTAACATCACAGTGTTGCAAATGGAAAAAATTATTAATTTCGAATTAACACTAAAACAATTACTTCCTCTCCACAACACTTAGTTAAGTTATTCTGTAATATTGTGTTGCGGAAGGTTTTGTTTTTTATTTATTTTAATTTTGACCGTAAGATTTTCTAATAGATTTTGTAAGATCTGGTGTCCAATTATACCTTAAAGATATTATTTGCTATGGATACGACACCAATATATACTGAGAGAACTTTAAAAACAAACTTGGGACGAACTTTTAAAAAAACGCGTGTTTTTTTAAACCCATCCTAGCGAACATAGTAGGGGCAAACCCTTTCTCTCTCCAACTGTTCTCTCTCTCACACAAAACCAAGCACGGAAGGTTAAAGATCCGGCGATTTCGGCGCTTCTGCGGCCAAATCGACACCCCATCCGGCCAAATCGACACTTCATAACGTTCTCTCTCTCTCTGATCAAATCGCCGGTCAACTGGCTAAAGATTCCATTTTTCATGCTTTCTGCCCAATTTTTTTTAATTTGATAATTTGGTTGATTTTGTTGCATCTGTTGCTTAATTGATTGATTTTCTTTGTTATCATTTTGTTTACGGTGGATAATATATATTGACAACTGTGAATGCTTGAATAAAAAAAACTCATCAATAGTTTCATCAAAATTCTGTTATACCCTCCGACTACAGCATAAAAACAAAAGCATAAATACATAACAAAGATGATGTGAAATTACAAAATAAGTACAGAAATTAGTTATAACCCCCCAGTCCCACATCGAAAGATAGGAAAAAAATTTGTCTACATGTAAGGAAATAAGTTATTACCAATAGTACCTTCAGTCGTGACTTTTGGGTGAGCATGTGGTAAGCTAAGATGACCCAATAAGATACTATTGGGCCAGTGGTTTAAGGGCTTATTTTGATGGATTTGATTCAATTTGGACTCGAGATTTGACCCGAAATATTTCATATGGTATCAGAGTCGACTCTCGAAAGCTCGGGTCGGGTCATCCGATTGGGTTGTCGGGGAGATGGGGACACGAAGGCTGGTGGTATTATCCCACAATGGAGAAATAGAGGTCCGGAGGTGGGGACATAAAGCCAGCCGATATTATTTCACAATGGCTAGAGAGGCAAAGATCTGTGGACCGTGTGTATGATCGGTTCAAACGGGAACGTCAGAAATTTAAGTGGGGGAGTTTGTAACACCACAGTCCCACGTCAAAAGATAGGAGAAAAATTTATCTGCATATAAGGAAATAAGTTGCTACCAATAGTACCTTCAGTCATGACTTTTGGGTGAGCCTGTGGTGGACTAAGATGACCCAAGAAGATGTTATTGAGTCAATGGTTTAAGGCCTTATTTAGGATGAATTTGATTCGATTCGGACTTGGGATTTGACCCGAGATTTGTTCTGGACTCGGGTTGTTTCATTAATATTTAGGTTTGTTTTTCTGGTTCAAAGATGCATAAGATATTTTTTATTTGTTTCTTTCTCCTGCCAAATGTTTGTATAAATGCCCAACTAGGATAAGAACAGAGCTTTGTCTGATCAAACATGAGAAATGCATATCCCTGATAACAAATAGGTCAATATAGAGAGCATTTGTTTAATTCTTGAGATGAATTCGTGTTATGCACCAATATAGATTCTCAATAATAGTAAGATTTTAGTATATTTTTTATTCTACTGATTTCGGGGGGGGGGGGGGGGGTTACCTTAAGAATATTATTTAGAAATTCTAATGTGATACAACTATACTCACTTTATTAAACCTATTTATTAAATTGTGGATTTACTAATTACTACCCTTTTAATTGCTAAATTTTCAAAATTTATCTTATTGTTATACTTTTTGAAAATTGGACTATTTTTAAGATCACATTCAAACAAAATAATTGCCAATACATGTATTATAGCTGGATAGTAATACCTAATTGTGTTTAGACAATTTGATTGTTCAGATTTGGATCAATAGTTTTCTCACCGAGATAAGGTAAATTCCTACTCCCTCTTCTGTCCCACAAAAAGTACTACTAATTAGCTCAACATTGTTTGCTTTGTATGGAATGTGATAGTTTATACGGTGAGTTGTAGCTCTTTCCTTTTGGTGTTCTAGTATTCCATGTTTGGAAGACTGTCTTTTTAAGTTTTTGTTGAGAAAAATTGCTGCTAAAATTTATGATGGTTTTAATCTAAATTGTTTCCCTGCATTTTATTGTATGTTAATTAGACAAAAGATCCATCATGTAAGTAATTAGTATAAACTTTCAACCTTTCATAGGTACATTAAGATCTATGTATTAAATTTTGAGTCCGATGATATTAGTGAAATCAGGATGGAAATAGCATCTACACAAGCTATCAGCAGCAGATAGTAGAGATAAGGATGATGTACTGGATACAGTGCTATTAGTGAAGTAAGTGAAAGTAGCACCTTGCTACCTACCTTCTTTAAGATAATAAAGTAAAACAAGATTTATTTTCAATGGTAGAAATATGGGGTAGAAATATATACACCAAGTTATTAATTTTGTTTTTTGTTTTTCAAAAGAAGTATATGTATAGGAATTATCAATTTGGAATTATTGTTGATCGGTTTTATGCATGTCTGCTGATAAAAAAATATGTCATCGAATTCGTCTACTGCTACATCTGTATGGCCTCCGTTCATATATCGTTGTGGTATGGGCCCTTGTATAGTAAAACTTTCAATGTCGGAAAAGAATCCGGGTAGACACTATTATTCTTGCCCAAGAATGGTATGTATTTATTTATTGTAATTTTTGTATATTTGGTCCTTTTACATACGTGAATAAATTTATTGTGTCCCAAATTACGCAGCAATGCGGTAACTTCATCAGCTGGTTTGACGAATATGTTTGAGTGTTGCATAATCAAGGGAGGTTGCAAATGGACACATCTGAGCGTTTAAATGTAACTGGTCATCCAACGAATACTAACGACACCAGCGAATTAGCGATGGTGAATATTGAAATGCGTCAATTGCAACTAACTGTTCGATTTGTCATAATTGTTAATGTTATGTATTCGGTGGTATTGTTAATGTTATTAAATCGGTTGTAATTTTGATAATTTTCATTATCTAACGAGCAAGTTATGTATACGGTGTATAATTATTGTTCCGCCCTTTAAATTTGTAGTTTATAATATTATATATATGAGCTAAACACTTCGGCCGAATTATTGCCAAGAATTGAATTCAGCATCAACGATTAGTTTTGTTACTAATTCTGTTTTGACAGTCATCTTGTTAGACCATTGCCGTTCTTTCAGCTGCATGTACCTTGCTGTACAGGCATTCTTGTTAGACAATCACTCTAACAACAAGAGTGCAATTGTTGTTACCTTTTCAATTTCAATAATATTTGATCAGTTCAACTGTTGTTACCTTTTTTCATTCCACAATGGAGTTATGTACTTATTATAACCGGTCAAGGAACTGCAGTTTGGTTGTGTAGCAAAAGATTCCTATGGAAACTTATATCGTCTAAAAAAAAGTGGAATGTCTTCACATTAAAAATACAATATCTTCGTACATGGATAAATGAATAATCAACCATGACTGCGGATAAATGAACTACTAACAAAATGGACAAATGAACTACTAACCACGACTGAGCTTAAATTCAACTAAAACTAAATCACTGCACATTCCAATATATGCAAAAGTTACAGAACCAACTTATTTGAATCTGAATTCCATATTCCTTTAAACTAAGATAAAAAGATTTCTATCTTTCTGACCATGAAACCCAGTCTTCATTTTTTTCAGTCTCATTAATCAAAAACCAAACAATTACAAAAAACAAGTGATAATGAATTCATAAATGTAAAAAGAAGCTAATAAATTTAGAGTAACTAACTAACCAGGCACACCATAAAAGGAAACAAATAAAGAAAAAAAGACCAAATAATCAACATAAATAAACAGATAGAAGATAAATTCAAATTCAAGTACACTAATCAAACAAAATAGAGACATAGCAAGAAAATTCATCGTGAGTTATGATAAATGTATATAAATTTTCCAAAATTTTCTAACTTGAGAGTATACTCAGGAAACCCTATTTAATCTTTCCCTTTCCTAGATTTAGGAGAGAAAAAATATGAAGATATCAAGAAAAGGTGACAAACCCACATTCATTATCTCCAATCAAACCCATAATTAAGAAAAATCATACAAAAACATTCTACCAAGAACAATCATACAAATACAAACCCAATTATGCCAATTAAATGTAACATAAACCAAGGTAATTCATAGGAAACACTAAGAACTGAATTACTACGAAAAGTTCTAATACAATGCAGAAAAAACAATCGCTTTGAATGAGCTTTTTGTTCAAAAATCTGCACATCTAGATGACTCTTGCAATGCCATGGATCAGTAAATACTCTTGCAATGCCACAAACCAGCAAATCACTGCACAACATAAAATATATTGCCCTTGTTAAATCGTATTTTTTACCAAATGCAAATATTAATAAAAAACTAGTTTTAATTTTAAAGAAAACCAGCTCCTACTTAAATCCAGAGTCGAGAAATTACTCTTAACATGCAAGCAAATGATAAAAGATAAAGCAGGGGAGTAAATTTAATATCCTACCTGCGGTTGTTGCGGCGTTTGCTGATTTTGGGTATAATTTCCATAGTAAAGATTAGGATAACCAACAACAGCTTGCATCTCTGAACCTGAAAATAAAATAAAATATACGTATATTAGATATATTGATATGTAACTCATAATATTAAATAAAAGAAATGATTAAACCTTTGGAAGTATGACTATCATCCTCTGAACTTGAAGATGTTGTTGCACCTTCATTGCCGGGAGAATCTGTGACGCCCCCAAAATAGGTTCAATACACAACTCATTCTGAGTCTACACATCTTTTATAACAAACGGTCGTGCAAAATACGACCACACAAACTGTGAGCTTCAATACAAATCGTATATAATACGAAATATAAACACTCAAATTCATTCCTTATTAATTACAATTATTATCCCACTATTTTATAGAATAGTGAGGACTTCTACAGATCTAACTCTGATCATCACTCTGTTCCCCGACTAGTCCCCGCGATATTCTCATTTCCTGAAGAGAATAATGGAAGAAAAAGGTGAGCTCAACTAGCCCAGTAAAGAATATTATGACTAAGATAATGAAGAATAAATTATCATTAGTCTTCAACAAATCAGATAAAATATTATGGACAATAAGTTTTAGATCAACAACTGCAGCGGAAATAACAATTCATTAGAAGAGTTAAGTAGAGAATGATATCTACTATCTTCTATGGTTTAAAAGTCCATCATCAATATTTTATCCATGTAACATCAATCAATATTTATCTTGAATCAAATATTCATCTTTGTACTACGGGCCAAAGATATTCATTTGTATTACCAGTGATCATGTTCATCTCAACACCTGTCCATCTTTGTACTACGGGCCAAAGATATTCATCAGGTAATCATTCATCTTTGCACTACAGGCCAAAGATATTCATCAAATAATCATTCATCTTTGCACTACAGGCCAAAGATATTCATCAAATAATCATTCATCTTTGCACTACAGGCCAAAGATATTCTCCACAATTTAAGACTGAGGATGATGAAAAATAATATAAAGAACTAATCAAGCGAAATAAAGGAGAAATATTAGAGATTCGTAATTTAATCTATCCAAGTTCAAGAATGTTCAATAATAACCGATTGTGGAGCAAAATTCAAGAATTAAGATCAAAACATGGATCCAATCAAAGATAATTTGGATAAAAAAAATAATATTTTTTTATCGTGAATAGTAACTCGTGAATAGTACTCGAATGAATAGTACTCCGTCATGAAATGGTAAAAATTTTATAAGAAAGTTCAAACCAATATTTCAGTGAAATAAAATTAGATGAAGCGCAAAACTCAAAGAAATTCTGATCATTTCAGGAATTATAGAAGCAATACTTACCTTAGTAAGTTCAAATTTAGGAGTATGAAATGAAATATTATCACTTTCATAATATGGAATATGAAAGAAAATAATATTCTTTATGAATATTGAAAAAAAATAACATCATTTACGAGAAAAATAATATCCTTTACCTTAGTAAAATACTATATCTGACTGGAATATCGGATATTATGTTGCAAAAAATCTTGCACCGTAATCCACACTCAAACTATCCTTATACTCACAAGAAATACGCTCGATATTATAGAGAAAAATTTTTCTGATTCTGGTGTGATTTTCATTTCTAACTAAGCACCCTATTTATAAAAAAATACCAGAACACCAATGTTGACTAAATAAACCAACGGATGAATTCAAGCCCACACCTTTGGAAAAATTCCTTCAGCACTCCATACTTGACAAATTCAAGCCACCACCAAATCCCACATGTTTATATATATATATATATATATATATATATATATATATATATATATATATTAAAATATTTATAATTATTAAAAGAATCCAAATTCAATTTTTCTCTCTTCCACCATGAACTTATTGTAACAATATTACCACTTCAAATTATAAATTATACTATTATATTATCACACTATAATATTATAATATAATATTATAATAATATATTTGAATGAATTATTTTATCGGAGAAGATAAAATACCAACTTTTAACAAATGTCTCATACTAAAAATCCTCCATTTATATCAAAATTGAAATAAATATTTCCTTATCATTATTATCAATAATCAATTATTATTCATCAATTATCATTCATATTATATAATTACAATATTGACAACCAAGTCGTTCCTAGGAAAGTGAGGGCTTTCCGATAAGGATTTCTCCTTACTGATGCACAATTAAGTGACCAAACTCCTTTCTAGAAAGAACTTCCTAAACATTTTCAATAATGTTATCTAATAATATTATTCAAATAATATGAATTATTGATTTGATAATGTGAAATACTGTGCAGTGACAATTATTGAATCAATAATATAAAATATCATCGGAGCAATTATTGATATAAAATATCAACGTAGCAATTATTGAATCAATAAAATATTATGCAATTGTAGCAATTATTGAATCAATAATATAAAATATTGAACAGTAATTACTGTAACAATTATTGAATGCGTGCATTCTTACGTAAGAACCAATAATTCGAAATACTGTGCAATACCGTGTGCTACTGTGCAACAATGCGTATTACTGTATTTTTATCACCGGGTATTTTAAAAGTTTAACTGTAATAGTTTTACCATTATTTTCATAAAAATGTTATTTCTGTCGCTTTTTATATCCGACATTCATTCCGTTGTGGGGTCTACCAATGACTGCGCCGTCGTACGAATATTCTCCGACAAAAAGAATATCCCTCGACCAAACGAATATTATATGACCACTTGTTTACTTTGTAAAATTTGCACATTCCACCCATAACTTACCACGTTTATCAAATCAACACCCTACTATTTCAAAATATTATATAAAGAAAATTAAATCTTTATTCATAAAAGTTGGGGTCTTACAACCTCCCCTCCTTATGAAATTTCGTCTTCGAAATTGACGTACGTACATGGTATGTCGAAAAGGTGAGGATACCTCGCTTTCATTTTCGATTCTAACTCCCAGGTCATTTCCTCGATATCATGGTTCCTCCACAAAACTTTAACTTGAGGTATAATCTTCGAGCGTCGGACATGTTCCTTCTTATCCAAGATCTTCACAGGTACCTCCTCGTACGTTAAATCTTCGACTATCTCGTATGGTTCTAACTCAATAATGAGGTTTGGGTCTTTCACATATTTACGTAGCACGGATATGTTAAAAACGTTATAAACACGAGACATGCTTGGAGGTAAGGCGAGTCTATAGGCCACAGTTCCTACTCGGTCAAGGATTTCAAATGGACTAATAAATCATGGGTTGAGCTTTCCTCTCTTTCCGAATCTCGTAACTTTTTTCTATGGAGCAACACGTAACAATACATGGTCTCCGACATTAAACTCAATGTCCCTTCAATGAAGATCAGCATAACTCTTTTGCTAACCTTGTGCTGTTTGTATACATTGCCGGATCATTTGAATTTTTTCTGTAGTCATACGTACTAACTCCGGTCCAAACAATGTAGCTTCACCCACCTCGTCCCAGCATACTGGAAAACGACACTTTCGTTCATACAACGCCTCAAATGGAGCCATGCCTATACTTGCCTGATAACTGTTATTGTAGGAGAATTACACCAATGGTAAGTACTTATCCCAACTCCCTTTGAAGTCTAGAACACAGAGTCTCAATAGATCTTCAAGAGTTTGGATAGTCCTTTTCGATTTCCCGTCTGTTTGAGGATGATATGCCGAACTGAATCTTAAATCTGTGCCCATAGCTTTCTGCAAACTGACCCAAAATCGTGAAGTGAATCTTGGGTCAGGATCCGAAACTATAGATACTGGCATGCCATGCAATCTCACAATCTCATTTATGTACATACGATTAAGAAGTTCCAGTGAATAAGTCTCTCGTATAGGCAAGAAATGAGCAGATTTGGTTAATCTATCGACAATAACCCAAATCACATCTATGCCTTGAGAAACCTTAGGAAGACTCGTAACGAATCCATGTTGATGTGTTCCCACTTCTATTTTGGAATCTCAAATGGTTGTAATGGACCCTTTGGCACTTGATGCTTTGCTTTGACACGTTGACAAGTTAAACACCTCAAGATAAACTCCTCGACTTCTCTCTTCATATTGTTCGACCAAAATGTATGTCGAAGATCACGATGCATTTTGGTACTTCCAGGATGGATTACAAACGGTGTGTTGTGTGCCTCCATCATGATTTTATACTTCAAATCGGAATCGTTAGGAACGCAAAGTCTGGAGTTGATTCGAAGTATTCCTTCTTAATCGATTCTTGCTTCTGGAATAGCACCTTCTTGCACCTTCTTCTTCATATTCATCAGCTCCGGGTTTGTAGCTTGAGCAGCTTTAACTTTATCAATTAAAGTTGGTTCTACGCGTATATTTGATATCATCACGTGGGTCCCCGGAGTCTTGAACTCTATCTCCATACTTTGTAAGTCATACAAAATGGGCCTTTGTGTTGACAGCATCGCAGTCATTCCTGCATATGATTTTCTACTTAACGCGTCTGCTACCACGTTCGCTTTTCTAGGATGGTATTGGATGGTATGGTCGTAATCTTTCAATAGCTCAAGCCAACGTTGTTGCCGCATGTTGAGTTCCTTTTGGGTGAAGAAATACTTGAGGCTCTTATGATCCGTATAGATCTCCACTTTCTCCCCATACAAGTAGTGTCTCCAGATCTTCAACGTGAAAACGACTGCTGCCAACTCTAGATCATGAGTAGGATAATTCCTCTCATATTCTTTGAGTTGTCGTGTGGCATAGGCTATGACTTTCCCATGTTGCACGAGAACACATCCTAACCCTTTGATAAGTACACAATATTCATAATTTTTTACTCTTTTACATTTGGTTTTATTACATGTTTCATGTGTATATGAGCTTAATAAGTTGTTTATTATTTTCAGGTGAATTAAAGCTAAAAGGATGAAAACAAGTTGATTTGGAGTTGAATTGAAGAGGAGTTTGACAAGCAGTTGACTTTCTCAATATTTGGAGATTCCTACATGGAATTGGATTGATATTACTATTAGAATTAGGACTTCTTTGGACTGAGATTTTATTTCCTTATTAGATTCTATTTCTTTATGGAAACTAGTTATAATTGCAATTCCTTTTAGGATTTGGATTCCTAGTTCTTATAGGATTTAAGTCCTTGTCTAGCACTATAAATAGAGGATGATAGTCAAGGTTTTATTCATTCAATCTTCTACCAACTATTATACCTCATTGAAGTGCAGACTTGGAGCATGTCAGGCTAGTTTCTTTATTCAGTTCTAAAGGGAGGTGGAACCTTGTTACAAGTAATTAATTAATTGAGTATTATTATTTATTCCTTCTTGTATGAAATTTCTTCTGATAATCTGTTTTCATTGATTGCATGCTAATTGATCTAATTAATTTGATATGGCCAATTGAGTTAATTTAATCATTATCATATGCTAGATTAAGATTGGTATTACGTGTAATTGATATCTGTCTTCATCACAAGTAGTAAATTAGTGATACTAATTGTGGACAAGCTTTTGTGTATTGCTAAGATTATCAGAAAACAAGTTAAACAAATCGAGCTTATGTGTTTGTTGCTTGGATTAGCCTAATTCTCTATTTCTTAATGCTTCTATCATATTAAATCTAGAGAGCTTGTTCTAGATTATATGCTAGTTGAATCTGGTGAAGAGCTTGTTTCATACAGTGAATATCTAAGGAGAATTTCGGATAACAGAGCTTATTGTTATCTAGGGTTAATAGTTTCATTGAAGGGTAAAGAATAATAACTTGATTAATTGATTGCTGTGCTTGGTGAAACTGAACTACAGAACTGAAGTTTTTACATATTTGGTTAATCTCTTTATTTAAATTCTGTTTTTCTTAGTTTAAAACAATTTCAAAAATCCCCCATTTTTATTTTCTGTTAAAATAGTTGAATAAATCTAAAACAAACTCACTCTCTGTGGGATCGATCCTTGCTTACTACTGTGCTAATTATTTAAATTCGTGAAGTGAAAGTGAGGTTAATTTAGGAGTGTAAACGACAGCTCCCAAATTTTGGCGCCGTTGCCGGGGAGTAATTGTGCGTTTTGTTTTTATTCTATTATTTCTTTTATTTTTGTTTTATGACTCGATCTTCTCAGACTACTATATTAGATTTTGATCCAGAGATTGAGAAAACTGCAAGGAGGCTAAGAAAGCAAAAAGTTCAACAGTCTACTGCAGATTTAGACGAGGCTTCTGCATCATCACCGGGCCTCAACTTAGCTTTGGAATTACTTTCTGATAAATCATTCACCGAATCAGACGAAGAAGAAAAGATGGCGGAGCCCAACAACAATCGGACATTGAAACAATTGGCTACTCCTAATCTTACTCATCAACCTTTGTGCATTGAATATCCTGCTTTAAATGCTGCATTTGAACTTAAATCCGGACTAATTCATCTTTTGCCTACTTTCCGTGGTCTTACAGGTGAAGATCCATACAAGCATTTGAAGGAGTTCCATGTGGTGTGCTCGACCATGAAACCACACGGAATTTCAGAGGAACAAATCAAATTAAGAGCCTTCCCATTCTCCCTAGCAGATTTAGCGAAGGATTGGCTGTACTATCTCCCATCCGGATCAATAAATTCATGGAGCGACATGAAAGGGCTATTCTTAGAGAAATATTTTCCTGCTTCAAGAGTGGCCAACATAAGGAAGGAGATTTGCGGGATCCGACAATTTAGTGGAGAGACACTGTACGAGTACTGGGAGAGATTCAAGAAATTGTGCTCCAGCTGCCCTCCCCACCAAATCGACGAGCAACACTTGATTCAGTACTTCTACGAGGGATTGATACCAATGGAAAGAAGTATGATCGATGCGGCTAGCGGAGGAGCATTAGTGGACAAGACACCAGAGGCTGCAAGAAATCTGATTGCAAATATGGCTGCTAACTCACAACAATACGGAACAAGGAATGATCATACTCCGAAAAAGGTAAATGAGGTAAGCACAAGTGAATTGGTACAACAGATTTCTAATTTAACTGCTGTGGTGCAACAATTAACAACAGGAAACGTGCCGGTTGCGAGGGCTTGCGGATTATGCCTAATGGCAGGGCATGCTACTGATGCATGCCCAACATTGCAAGAGGATGAGAATGACAGCAAGCCAATGTAGTAGGTAACTACCAGACACAACCAAAGAAGTATGATCCCTACTCAAACACTTACAATCCAGGCTGGAAAGATCATCCAAACCTCAGTTATGGAGGGAACAGGTCACAAACACAAGGAGTGTTCCCACCGAGGCAGCAAGGCTTCCAATCAGCCCAACCTCAATATCAACCTAAGCAAGCAGCACCTGCACCTACTGGAACCACATTGGAGGATATGTTCAAAGCATTCATGAATCAGACACAGCAGTTCCAGCTGGAGACAAAAGCTTCGGTTCAAGACTTGAGAAACCAAGTAGGACAGCTGGCTACAACTGTGGGGATATTGGAATCCAAAGACTCGGGAAAATTACCATCTCAAACAGTAGTCAACCCAAGGGAGAATGCAAGTGCCATAACTTTGCGGAGTGGAACACAGTCACATACACCACCTACCCCCGTAGAGTTTGAGGAGGAAGCAGCTAAGGAGGAAACAGAAAAATCCAAGGTACAACCTAACCCTCCTACTCAGCTTAAAAACATTCCTCTTCCATTTCCTCCCAGAAATTCTAAAACCACAAAGAAAGATGAAAAAGAAAAAGAAATTCTGGAAACTTTTAGAAAAGTAGAAGTAAACATCCCTCTCCTTGATGCAATCAAACAAGTGCCAAGATATGCAAAATTTTTAAAAGAATTATGCACTAATAAAAGAAAATTGCAAAATGATGAAAGAGTTACTGTTGGAGAAAATGTATCTGCTGTCCTTCAAAGAAAAATGCCTCCTAAATGTAAAGATCCAGGAATGTTCACAATCCCATGCAAAATAGGAAACACCAGATTTGAAAAGGCCATGCTAGATTTAGGAGCGTCAATTAATGTTATGCCTTTATCTATTTATGCCTCGTTAAATCTAGGTCCTTTGAAAAATACTGGTGTGATTATTCAATTGGCAGATCGTACTAACACTTACCCCCGAGGGGTAATTGAAGACGTCTTAGTGCAGGTGAACGAACTAATCTTTCCTGCAGATTTTTACATTGTGGACATGGAAGATGATATATCACCAAACCCTTCCCATATCTTGTTAGGAAGGCCATTCCTAAAAACAGCAAAAACCATGATTGATGTGCATAATGGGACCTTGACAATGGAATTCGATGGAGAAAAGATTCAATTTAACATCTATGATGCCATGAGGTACCCTAGTGATATAGGGCAAGTTTTTGCTATTGATGTGAGAGATTCCATAGTACATAGAACTTTGGAAAGAATACACAGGGATAGTTTGGAGGTGGTCATCACCAACAGTATGGATATGGACAAGGAAGATGAAGTTGAGCGAACTCATGAATTGAATGAAATTGTGGCTGCACTACACTCATTGCCGAAATTCTCAGATAAGTCAGCAGTACATTCTATTCAATTACCTATTTCTCATCAAAAGTTACTACCATCTGTTGTGCAAGCTCCAACCCTAGAATTGAAACAATTACCTGTACATTTGAAATATGCATATTTGGGGACTAATGATACTTTGCCTGTTATTATTGCTAGCAATCTAACTAAAATGCAGGAAGATAAATTGCTGAGAGTCCTAAGGGACCATGTCACAGTTTTTGGTTGGACGATAGCGGATATCAAAGGTATTAGTCCTGCGATGTGCATGCATCGGATATTGTTAGAGGATGGAGCTAAGCCCACGAGGGACGCACAAAGAAGATTGAATCCACCCATGATGGAGGTGGTGAAAAAAGAGGTGCTCAAACTGCTTGATGCCGGCATAATCTATCCCATTTCCGATAGTCAATGGGTGAGTCCAGTGCAGGTAGTCCCAAAGAAATCCGGAATCACCGTTGTCAAGAACGATGATAATGAGTTGGTGCCCACACGGATACAAACAGGATGGAGAGTGTGTATTGACTACAGGAAATTAAATGCTGTAACAAGAAAAGATCACTTTCCTCTTCCTTTTATTGATCAAATGTTGGAAAGATTAGCTGGGCACACTTATTACTGTTTTCTAGATGGTTTTTCAGGATATAACCAGATTGTGATTGCACCCGAGGACCAAGAAAAGACCACATTCGCATGTCCCTTCGGCACATTTGCATACCGACGTATGTCATTTGGACTCTGTAATGCTCCTGGTACTTTTCAGAGATGCATGGTAAGCATTTTTTCAGATCTTTTAGAAAACTGCATTGAGGTCTTTATGGATGACTTCACAATACATGGCGATTCTTTGGATGCATGCTTAGATAATTTGAGTCGTGTTTTGGATAGATGCATGGAAACTAATCTTGTTCTAAATTGGGAAAAATGTCATTTTATGGTAGAACAAGGAATAGTACTTGGTCATGTTGTATCATCTAAGGGTCTCGAAGTTGATAAAGCTAAGATAGATATTATTTCTGCTTTGCCTTACCCCGTCAGTGTGCGGGAGATTCGTTCTTTTCTTGGTCATGCAGGATTCTATCGAAGGTTTATCAAGGAGTTTTCGAAGACTGCATTGCCCTTGTGTAAGTTGCTACAAAAGGATGTGGACTTTCAGTTTAATGATGAGTGCAAGGAGGCTTTTGATATTTTAAAGAAATTGCTGACCTCTGCCCCTGTGATCCAACCACCGAATTGGAAGTTTCCATTTGAAATCATGTGTGACGCAAGCAACTATGCAGTGGGGGCTGTTTTGGGACAAAGGATTGACAAAGTTGTTCATGCTATCTACTATGCTTCTAGAACTTTGAATGGAGCTCAGATAAACTATTCCACAACTGAAAAGGAACTTTTATCTGTGGTTTTTGCTTTAGATAAATTTCGATCATATTTGCTTGGCACTAAAGTTATAGTTTATTCTGACCATGCTGCTCTTAGGTATTTGCTAACTAAGAAAGACTCTAAACCTAGGATTATTAGATGGATTCTCCTTTTACAAGAATTTGACTTGGAGATCAAAGATAAGAAGGGTGCGGACAACTTGGTAGCGGATCACCTGAGTAGATTGTTGAGAGAAGAGGATGAACTACCCTTGCGTGATGCCTTCCCCGATGAGCAGTTACTTTCCATCCATGCTGAAACTCCATGGTATGCAAATCTGGTAAACTATTTGGTAAGTGCATATTTTCCTAAGGAATTTTCCAAATCCCAGAAAGAAAAGCTAAAGAGTGATGCTAGACACTATGTTTGGGATGATCCATACTTATGGAAATTTTGTGCTGACCAGATAATTAGAAGATGTGTGCCAAATAATGAATTCCAATCTATTCTAGTTTTTTGCCATTCTCAGGCATGTGGAGGACATTTTGGTCCAAAAAGAACTGCTAACAAAGTTTTGGAAAGTGGTTTTTATTGGCCGTCACTTTTTAAAGATTCCTATCTGTTTTGTAAAACATGTGATAATTGCCAAAGGACGGGGAATATCTCTCAAAGAAATCAAATGCCCCAAACTCCTATTTTAGTTGTTGAGATTTTTGATGTTTGGGGTATAGATTTTATGGGACCTTTTCCTTCATCCTTTGGGAATGTATATATTCTTTTAGCTGTTGATTATGTCTCAAAATGGGTGGAAGCTAAAGCCACTAGGACTGACGATTCTAAAGTTGTTGCAGATTTTGTCAGGACTAACATATTTGTCAGGTTTGGAGCACCACGGGCCATCATTAGCGATCGTGGAACTCACTTTTGTAATAGGGTATTAGCGGCTTTGTTCAAGAAGTACAATGTTTTGCACAAGGTTTCTACATCCTACCATCCGCAAAGTAATGGCCAAGCTGAGGTGTCCAACCGGGAGATCAAATCCATTTTAGAGAAGGTAGTCAACCCAAGCAGGAAGGATTGGAGTTTGAGACTAGATGATGCACTTTGGGCCTATCGAACGGCATTCAAAACTCCTATTGGGATGTCACCATATCGGATTGTGTTTGGGAAACCCTGCCACTTACCAGTTGAGTTAGAGCATAGGGCTTTTTGGGCAATCAAGCAGTGCAACATGAGTTTGGAAGTAGCTGGAGTACACAGGAAGTTGCAGTTACAAGAATTGGAAGAATTAAGGAATGAAGCCTATGAAAGTTCAAAGATTTACAAGGAAAAGACCAAGGCCTTTCATGATAAGCAAATTGTGCGGAAAACCTTTGTTGTAGGACAGAAAGTTTTGTTATATCATTCTCGGTTTAAGTTATTTCCAGGTAAATTGAGATCTAGATGGGTTGGTCCTTTTGTTATCACTAATGTGTTTTCTCATGGTGCAGTCGAGATTCAGAGTCCAAGTACAGGAAAGGTTTTTAAAGTGAATGGACATAGATTGAAACCGTTCTATGAGGGACATCAGGTGGAAAATATTGAGATGGTGGAGCTTGATGATCCGGTCTATGCAGAATGAGAAGGGAGACATGATGTCAAGCCAATGACAATAAACAAGGGCAGCTACTTGGGAGGCAACCCAAGAAATCAGATTTGATTTTTCTATCCCTTTATTATTTAGTTTTTTTATTTGCATCTAGTTCTTTCTTCTTTGCACGATTTTCTTACATTGGGGACAATGTAAGGTTTGAGTGTGGGGGGAAAGATTTAGGTTTTTATTTTATTTAAAGATATTGATCCGATTTTGATAGGAAACTTGAAAATTGCCCATGAAATTTTTTAAAAAAAAATTTTGACTTCCATAATTCTATTTGCCTATGTGTTCGAAGATTAAAGTCAAAAAATTTTTTTTTGAAAATCAATGCTAAAAATTCAAAATCTGTTTGATGCTTAATTGGTTAATGATTGAGAAAAACTAAGTTATGATCCAAAGTAATTGATTTGAGTTGAATTTGTGTCTCATGAGTACTTGAACATGTGATATATGCTTAGTTGGCTAAGTTATCTGTGGAGTTGTCTATGTGCACTAATCTCATGCTCTAGAACTATTGAACTGCTTAAGTTTTTTGCAGGACCATGTGAAAAAAAAAATAAGAAAAATTGGAAACCAGTGAAATTGTTGAAAAAGAAACACAAGAGAAGTCATGTGGTGGGATAAGATGGAGCGTAAAACGCACTCTCCCATAAACACGTGCGAATAAGTGAGATGGAGCATAAAATGCACTCACTTACAAAAGAAAAAATTGAGGAAGGTGAAACGGAGCATAAAATGCATTCACCGGAAACAAATTAGAAAAATGAAAGGGTCCTACAGAAAAAAATTAAAGCAGAAAAAAATTATGTTTTGAGTTTTTGAGTGGTGTGCACGGTTTTTGCTCCATGATAATTAAGTTGAGTAAGTGTGTGGATCATAGACAAGGGCTTATGTGATTACAATTTAATTAAAGGAAATTCATTGGTGAAATGGCGAGGTGTTTATCTTGAGTTGATTGATGAAGCGTTGATTATGTTTTTGTGGGTTTAGTGTTGATAATCATGATTTGATTTTAAAATCTTTTGACATAATGGTTGAATAGAATTGTTTTTGGAAATCAAAATTTTGGTTTACACGAGGACGTGTAAAAGACTAAGTGTGGGGGAATTTGATAAGTACACAATATTCATAATTTTTTACTCTTTTACATTTGGTTTTATTACATGTTTCATGTGTATATGAGCTTAATAAGTTGTTTATTATTTTCAGGTGAATTAAAGCTAAAAGGATGAAAACAAGTTGATTTGGAGTTGAATTGAAGAGGAGTTTGACCAGCAGTTGACTTTCTCAATATTTGGAGATTCCTACATGGAATTGGATTGATATTACTATTAGAATTAGGACTTCTTTGGACTGAGATTTTATTTCCTTATTAGATTCTATTTCTTTATGGAAACTAGTTATAATTGCAATTCCTTTTAGGATTTGGATTCCTAGTTCTTATAGGATTTAAGTCCTTGTCTAGCACTATAAATAGAGGATGATAGTCAAGGTTTTATTCATTCAATCTTCTACCAACTATCATACCTCATTGAAGTGCAGACTTGGAGCATGTCAGGCTAGTTTCTTTATTCAGTTCTAAAGGGAGGTGGAACCTTGTTACAAGTAATTAATTAATTGAGTATTATTATTTATTCCTTCTTGTATGAAATTTCTTCTGATAATCTGTTTTCATTGATTGCATGCTAATTGATCTAATTAATTTGATATGGCCAATTGAGTTAATTTAATCATTATCATATGCTAGATTAAGATTGGTATTACGTGTAATTGATATCTGTCTTCATCACAAGTAGTAAATTAGTGATACTAATTGTGGACAAGCTTTTGTGTATTGCTAAGATTATCAGAAAACAAGTTAAACAAATCGAGCTTATGTGTTTGTTGCTTGGATTAGCCTAATTCTCTATTTCTTAATGCTTCTATCATATTAAATCTAGAGAGCTTGTTCTAGATTATATGCTAGTTGAATCTGGTGAAGAGCTTGTTTCATACAGTGAATATCTAAGGAGAATTTCGGATAACAGAGCTTATTGTTATCTAGGGTTAATAGTTTCATTGAAGGGTAAAGAATAATAACTTGATTAATTGATTGCTGTGCTTGGGGAAACTGAACTACAGAACTGAAGTTTTTACATATTTGGTTAATCTCTTTATTTAAATTCTGTTTTTCTTAGTTTAAAACAATTTCAAAAATCCCCCATTTTTATTTTCTGTTAAAATAGTTGAATAAATCTAAAACAAACTCACTCTCTGTGGGATCGATCCTTGCTTACTACTGTGCTAATTATTTAAATTCGTGAAGTGAAAGTGAGGTTAATTTAGGAGTGTAAACGACAGCTCCCACCCTTTGCCCAAAGTATCTTTGTAGATGACAAATCCATCCGAACCAGATGGTATTGTCAGAACAGGTGCTGAAATGAGTCTCCTCTTGAGCTCTTAGAAGCTCTTCTCACATTCCTCGTTCTATACGAACTTTGTATCTTTTCGAGTCAGCTGAGTTAATGGAGTAGCGATTTGAGAAAATCCTTCCACAAATCTCCGATAATAACCAGCTAAGCCCAGAAAGCTACGTACTTCGGTCACTAACTTAGGTTGCTCCCAACTTTGTATTGCTTCAATCTTCGTCTGGTCAACAGATACTCCATATTTTGATACCACGTGCCCAAGGAATGCTACTTCCTCAAGACAGAACTCGTATTTCTTCAACTTGGCATATAACTTGTTTTCACAAAGCTTTTTAAGTATCAGCTTTAAGTGGTGCTCATGATCTTCACGGCTTTTGGAGTAAATAAGGAAGTCATCAATAAAGACAACCACAAATTAATCCAAATATTCCTTGAATACACAGTTCATCATATCCATGAAAGCAGCAGAAGCATTAGTCAATCCAAAAGACATGACTAAGAATTCATAATGCCCATATCGAGTTCTAAAGGCAGTCGTTGGAATGTCCTCAGATTTAATCTTTAACTGATGATATCCAGAACGAATATCGATCTTTGAGAAGAATTGCGCACCTTGCAACTGGTCAAACAGGTCATCAATGCGAGGTAACGGATACCTATTCTTGATGGTGACATGGTTTAACTCCCGATAGTCAATACAAAGTCGCATACTCCCGTCTTTCTTCTTTACGAATAAAACAGGAGCACCCCAAGGAGATGTAATAGGACGTATAAAATATTTGTCTAACAACTTCTGTAGTTGGACCTTTAACTCCTGAAGTTCAATAGGAGCCATTCGATATGGGGTTTTAGAAATATATTTTGTACCGGGTTCAAGGTCAATAAAGAATTCAACTTGACGTTCTGGGGGTAGACTGGGAAGTTCTTCGGGAAATACATCAGGAAACTCATTAACAACAGAAATATCATTCAAATCTGACGTATTCTGGTTTAAATTAGTGACATGGGCTAAGAAAGCTTGACATCCGTTTTTTAATAAACGAATAGCTTTATGACTTGAAATGAGATTGATTAATTTTAGTGGTGTGGTTGTTTGAATTCGCACAACAGGTTGGTTAGGAATATGAAAACTAACAACCTTACTAAAACAATCAATTTTGGCATGATAAGTGGTTAACCAGTCAATTCCTAAAATCACATCAAATGTAAGTATTTTCAAAGATATAAGATCAACAAGTAGGGTGAGGGTACCAATTTGAATCAAGCAAGATTTATAAACTGTGGATGTAACGAAGGTTTCTCCTAACGGAGTTTCAACAGTTAAGTCAAAGTCTAATTTCTCAAAAGTCAAGTTCAAACGTTGAGCACAAGCAGGTGAAATAAAAGAATGGGTAGCACCGGTATCTAATAAGGTATAGACTTCGCAAGAGTTTATGATTAGCTTACCCATGATAACCTCATTCGAGTTCCTCGCTTGTTGGGCAGTCACGACAAAAGCTCTTCCAGGAACCACTGACTTTGACTTGTCCGGGACAGCCTTTGAAGTCACCATCCCTGCTAGACTTGGTTTTGCTACAGGACTGTGACGCCCCCAAATCCGGGTCCCCAGAACCTCGGACCTGGTACGTTTCGATACGACATTTCTATAACTATTGCGGAAGATATAAACATAAATTGTTTGTACAATAACCTTTACACCTAATTCCCAAGGTCTGAAACCTTAACTTAATATCTGAATTGAATATCTTATCCGACATATAATGTCATTTGCATATAATACTATTAAAAGTTTTATCTGTACGATAAACCAATGCTGGAACTGTCTTTGACTTTTCTTGTATCCGACGTATTCATCTTAATCTGCAATGTTTATCATGATATAGCAAGGGTGAGCAACAAGTTTGCCCAGCAAGTTTAATTTCAAGAAAAGATATATCATGATTGAAAAGAATGAACAATAAGCTAGCTGACTTTCAACAATATAACAATTGTGAAATAGCATGAATAAATTTTCATAACTGAACGACCGAGACAATAAAAATGAATGGTCAAATAATGAACATGAATAAATCAACTGGACCAAATGTTAATGAAGGTGATCAACCTTTCATACCTGATGAACACATGCAATATGCACAACGTGCGAATCAATAATTCATAGACGTGATGTAATCAACAAGGATTAACCACTAGCATAATTGAAGAATCATAACTCAAGGTTGAGTTAAAGAAAACTTGCCTTTATTGCCGACTACTGCTACGCAGTCTATTTAGCTTCATCTGAAGACCTAATATTAATAATACCGATCTCCACATTAGAATAATATCATCGCAATAACTATTGCTAATTACAGTTATAAAATAACCTAAACACATTATCACATAATCCTATCGGTCAACAGAACACATAAGACCTAGTATCAAGTCAAACTATTTCAGTCTGAGTTGAGTTCGGTAATATTTCGATCTTCCGTTTGCCTAATCGGATAATTATCGAGCCTAATATCAATAGGACTCTACCTAAACGCTTTAATACCAACTTAGATACTTTATTATTCAGTCAAAATATTTTTCACAAACTCATCATAATTTTCAAATATTTATAATGATTTTTCAATCATTAATATCATTTTTATATGATTTAAATATCACATAATTCTATTATCATTAATATTTATTTAATTTCAAATATTAATGAAATTCATGTCATAATATTATTTATAATATCTCAAAGTATTTTTAATACCTTAATATCACTTTTAAATGATTTTAAAACATTTAAAACCATTATTAAATAACTGCCATTAATATTAAAATATTAATGTATTTCATGGCAAAATATCAAAAGTTATATTTTATAACTTAAAATATGTTTATAACCTTTAAATCATTTTTATATGATTTTTAAATCATTAGAACTATTTTTCCATAATTTATTTAATATATTTATTAAATAAATTTATTATCAGAATATTATTCTATACCTTCATTTGATTACTATTTAATATTAATTAAATAGTAATTTATTAATTACCTTTAGTTATTATTTAAATAATAGTCAAGTAGATCTATTCATTATTTAATGTTAATTAGATAATGAATAATCAAATTATTGTTTGTCTTTAATAATAATTACTTAATTACTTACTATGTGTCTTTAATTATTATTATTTAATATTAAATAATAATTAATTAAATAATTATCCTTGAATAGTAAATAATTATTTTATTTACTTCATTAGTCTTTAATTATTACTTATTATTATTTAAAGAATAATTAATTAACATTTGTCCTTATTTATTATTTAATAATAAATAATTAATTCATTTTATAAATTTTTAATCATTCTTTTTTTTATTAAATTAAGAATAATTAATTATTACTTATCCTTATTTATTATTTAATATTTAAATAATAAATAATTATACACTTTTATGTTAATGTAAGTAAGTAATTACATAATCTTACTTAAACATTCTTTAATCATTATTTAATATTAATTAAATAATAATTAATCACTTGATTAACTCTAATTATCATTTAATCTTAATTAAATAATAACTAGTTATTTTATTAACACTAACTTTACTTAATTATCATTTAATATCACTTAAATAATAATTAAATAGTTAATTACATTTAACTTTAGATGTAATTAGATTACTAACCAATTAGTGGCTTTAAAATCATTTATTAACATTGTTCATTTAATTACAATTCTGTCATTCTCGCCCAAATTTTCAGATTCGTGGTCCTTTACGGAAACGCTTGTAACACAAAATTTACAACTCGGAATTAAGTTTCGTCAGAGGCGTTGGATTCGTAACTTCTTAAGCTACAGTTTTCATTTATCAAACACTCAATTTGGAGTTGTTTTGAGTTCGGAAATTTGGACCGAATTAGCTGATAAATTTTGGTTTTTCCAGCTTGACCCTCTTGTACTAAAACAATCATAACTTAGTCATTTCAAAACGTTTTTGAGCGATTCTTGAGCCCACGCGAAGCTAACTTCCGGGACTACAACTTCTGTTTTTGGATCATCTTCAAATTCCAAGCACAAAATTCCAGAAATTTCGTGGAAGGGGACTGAACCGAAATGGTTTTCCAGTTTTTGACTCGGCTACTTTAAAATGGCATAACTCTTTGCTCCGAAGTCGGAATTAGTCCGTTTCAGAGTCTATGGAAAGCTTATTCAGTGTACTATAACATACCAAAAGCCCAGAATTTTCTGAATAGTCTAGCTAATTCCAAAATTTCCTTTTTGTGGCAGCAGTATACTAATTTTTCTAAGTTTTTCCATCAAGGATGTGTTTTACTAAAAATTCCATAACTTATTCCTCCCACAACATTTTTGGGTCATTCAAAAGGGATTTAGTCTTTAACTCATGTATCTAGCATGTCAAGAAAACAAATCTCAAATACCACATATAGGTTTCAAGATTAACGTGCTTTATCACACTAGTAAATTACACTTTTCATAAAATTCAACTTACTTCATTTCTTGCAACTTTTCCATACCAACTCATGCAAATCCATCATAATCTCATACTAAACTCAAGATCTAGTATATTAACATGATTTTAAACATTTACCATATGATCCCCAAATATCTAGCATCAAAATAACTATAGCATACATGAATAAGGTTTTTCTTAACTATTTTGCTACAAAACATGATTTTCTTACTTTGGATCTAACTTTTGCTTTCAAAAATACTTTGATTCACATGTAATACACTAATACTCATGTAGATCATAAGTTTTCAAAGATCTAGCATAAAACTTCTTGTTCCAACAAAATAAAGTGAACTAGAGTTAGAAAATTTCTAGAAAACTTACCTAGTTTTGCTTGTTATCCTTCTTGATTTTCAAAGTAGCTTAGATAATTAGGAAGTATGAAGATCTAGGACTCCCTTACCCTTCCTTGTTGCTGCCGAAAATGGGTACTTTCTCTCTCTATATTTTTGTTTATTTTAGCAACTAAGAAGCTTTGGAAGTAAAATGAGAGTAAAGTGTAGTAAATTTTGATTTTTGTTTTACTAAGCTTGTAAGTGTTTATTACATTCATTTGCCCACATGCTTGCTTGCACAAATGAACAAAGTGGTTGGCTTAGTTTACCATTTGACACATAAGGGAGTTGTTGAGTAGTTGGTAGATTATCTCCACAAATTTGGACAAGCTTGCTAGCTCACAATTCCCTTCCCTTTCTACCCCTCAACATGGCCGGATATCCCATGCCCTTTTTCCCCCATTTTTGGTTTCTTTTATTTGGCAAATAATGCTTTAATAAATGATTATAATGCCCCTCTTCAAGTGGGCTAGGTTTGGGCCACCCATTTAATTCTTTTGGGCTTTCGATTTAATTACTTGGACATTCTAATTTAATTATTTGGGTCATATAAAATATCATGGTCCAATTCATGAATTTTATCTTATCCTTATTATTTAATTAGGGTTTCTAATCCACTCGTCTTGGATTTTAAATAATTACTTCAATAATTCTTTTAGTGCTTTTGTTAAGTAATTTAATTACCCAACTTTAGTAACTTAATTTAATCAAATAAGTTGCTACATAAATCTCCTTAAACTATTTTACCCTCATGAAATCATATAATTTATATAACTCATCTTTGATATATAAATTATATAAAACATAACATAACATACTTAAATTACGTATTTATTTTATAATTGAAAAATAAATATGCTACACATAATTTCTTTACATTACTTAAAACTTTAAATCAAACCATATAGGTTCTTTTAAAATTTTTAATTAATCCTCTATTTCCAATCTAGGTTTTATTCTTTAACCTTTAATTTAATCGTTTAGAATCTTATAAATTTTCGGGTTGTCACATTCACCCCTTCTTCTAAGAATTTCGTCCTCGAAATTACAGGCTACTAATCACCACTCCTTTTATTCATCAAAACTAGGTTTTCAAGTTAACCTTTACTTGATTTCATGCTCAATTTAATGAGTACATATTGCTTCCTTCTATGAGAAACTATTCCATCGATACCTTCTATCCAGACTTCTCTCCAAGGAGTTAAAAAACTTTTTAAATTATGCTTAGGGGTCATATAGACCATGAATACATAGTTTTAACGATATTTATATCGCAAAACAGTAACTACCAAGTATGTTTACAATCACGAAGAAGGTAAACTACTTCTGCAAGTACGTTAGGTAATCAGCCTATCGTACCCTACGTCATGCATAACGTATCAATCATGTCCAGCGAATATTTACGCTACAAATAGATTGGATTATTTTATCCAATCGACATAGTTCACCTCAGTCTTATCATAGGATTCCGCACCAAAACAATTTGGTTTGGGATAAATTCTCAAAGAATACTTTGAATTTTCATAAACATTTGTCTAGCTGAATCAAATAGCTTAGACGTATACCAATAATTCGAATTTCAATTGAAACATGTCTGTCCAAATTCAGTTGGCAATAATTTACCTTTAAAATTTTGAAAATTATTTTATGACGTCATGATACCGCACTGTATTTACAGTCCGTTTGAGGATTTCGTCATCTTTTGACTTTGTCATACTACATCATTCCATAGTGGCTGACGATCTATAGATCACATCCAACTAAGTAATTCTGCAATGATAACTCCATCATTTTTAGCATCTTTGCACCAGGTTTCATGATGCATTAATGATAAAAAAAAAATACGTTTTGATATTTTAAATAATCTTTGTCTAGCCGAAATAATTAGCGTAGACTTTTCTTTTAAACGGTTCAAAAATCTTTGAAAATCAGTTTGTGTTATCATTCAACAGGTAACGATGTGCTAGTGGTACGAAGCCCACTTCTACACAATTGTAACCATGAGTTGCTGGCAACAAAATTCATTTATATCTGTAAAGGCACATTAGTGCGAATTTAGCTTGATGTCAAAAATTTCAAAGTCTAGCATAGCTAGAAGATTTGGAATACCTATGCTTCCACCATCAACTTCACTTTCTAATGATCAATTGCTTAATAAATCTATCTATTCCTATGATCCTCAATTCGTCGTTCACACAATTCTATATCCCAGTACAGTTCATAAAACATGCCACACGTTATGAGTTCAGGAACTTTTCACAATCATATGAGTTTAGGAACTTATCCTAGTCAGACCAAAATCGTCCATTCGCTGAGGGGTTCCATCATACGATTATGAGTCACGAACTTACCATAAGTGTGAGTTAAAAGAACTCGCACCTAATCTTATATTTTCTACCTATCCGTTATACACATGAGAAAAGAATCACCTTCTCAACATACATATAGCGAATAGCGCGACACCAACTTTTCAATGATTATCAATATAACAAGCTAAGTGGTTGTCGAACCAAACACAATCCCCTGCCCATACAAAGAATTGGTCAACTCAGCCACTAATCAAATAGGAAGCTAAGCGGTCCTAAAACCAAGCATAAATTCCCCGCCCATACAAGGAATCATACAACTTAGCAGCTAACATGAGTCCTCAATTGAAATCCCACCTATTCCTAGTTCTTTCTTTACTAGATACGAATTTCATTTAATCCGTATCTACAATTTACAACTCTTTTCTGAGTTTAACTCGTACTATTTTATAGTACCATATTCGTATAGCAATTCTGCTATAAAGTTTTCAATCAAACGATTGATCATTTGTCTTTCTATGGCCTTATCAGATCACGTTGTGATCTTATATTATAATCGTATTATATTACGACTCTTTTCTATGTTATGATCGTTTTATTTTACGATCTTCTTTCCCTTTTTATTCATTACTAGAGTTTATCTTTATCAGCAGAGTTGGGTAACTCTGAATTCTTATCTTATAACTCTTCAAGATTCTTCTTTGAATCTTATTTATCATCTTCTAATCTTAATAATGAATTTTCTGAATTCATCTCTTATCACTTCAACTCTATTTGAGTTTATTCATCATCCTCATCTCTGCAGTTATAGCCTAAGGTAATCCTACCTAAGGTTTATAACCTACAGCTCTGATACCAACTGTGACGCCCCCAAATCCGGGTCCCCAGAACCTCGGACCTGGTACGTTACGATACGACATTTCTATAACTATTGCGGAAGATATAAACATAAATTGTTTATACAATAACATTTACACCTAATTCCCAAGGTCTGAAACCTTAACTTAATATCTGAATTGAATATCTTATCCGACATATAATGTCATTTGCATATAATACTATTAAAAGTTTTATCTGTATGATAAACCAATGCTGGAACTGTCTTTGACTTTTCTTGTATCCGACGTATTCATCTTAATCTGCAATGTTTATCATGATATAGCAAGGGTGAGCAACAAGTTTGCCCAGCAAGTTTAATTTCAAGAAAAGATATATCATGATTGAAAAGAATGAACAATAAGCTAGCTGACTTTCAACAATATAACAATTGTGAAATAGCATGAATAAATTTTCATAACTGAACGACCGAGACAATAAAAATGAATGGTCAAATAATGAACATGAATAAATCAACTGGACCAAATGGTAATGAAGGTGATCAACCTTTCATACCTGATGAACACATGCAATATGCACAACGTGCGAATCAATAATTCATAGACGTGATGTAATCAACAAGGATTAACCACTAGCATAATTGAAGAATCATAACTCAAGGTTGAGTTAAAGAAAACTTGCCTTTATTGCCGACTACTGCTACGCAGTCTATTTAGCTTCATCTAAAGACCTAATATTAATAATACCGATCTCCACATTAGAATAATATCATCGCAATAACTATTGCTAATTATAGTTATAAAATAACCTAAACACATTATCACATAATCCTATCGGTCAACAGAACACATAAGACCTAGTATCAAGTCAAACTATTTCAGTCTGAGTTGAGTTCGGTAATATTTCGATCTTCCGATTGCCTAATCGAATAATTATCGAGCCAAATATCAATAGGACTCTACCTAAACGCTTTAATACCAACTTAGATACTTTATTATTCAGTCAAAATATTTTTCACAAACTCATCATAATTTTCAAATATTTATAATGATTTTTCAATCATTAATATCATTTTTATATGATTTAAATATCACATAATTCCATTATCATTAATATTTATTTAATTTCAAATATTAATAAAATTCATGTCATAATATTATTTATAATATCTCAAAGTATTTTTAATACCTTAATATCACTTTTAAATGATTTTAAAATATTTAAAACCATTATTAAATAACTGCCATTAATATTAAAATATTAATGTATTTCATGGCAAAATATCAAAAGTTATATTTTATAACTTAAAATATGTTTATAACCTTTAAATCATTTTTATATGATTTTTAAATCATTAGAACTATTTTTCCATAATTTATTTAATATATTTATTAAATAAATTTATTATCATAATATTATTCTATACCTTCATTTGATTACTATTTAATATTAATTAAATAGTAATTCATTAATTACCTTTAGTTATTATTTAAATAATAGTCAAGTAGATCTATTCATTATTTAATGTTAATTAGATAATGAATAATCAAATTATTGGTTGTCTTTAATAATAATTAATTAATTACTTACTATGTGCCTTTAATTATTATTATTTAATATTAAATAATAATTAATTAAATAATTATCCTTGAATAGTAAATAATTATTTTATTTACTTCATTAGTCTTTAACTTTAGATGTAATTAGATTACTAACCAATTAGTGGCTTTAAAATCATTTATTAACATTGTTCATTTAATTACAATTCTGTCATTCTCGCCCAAATTTTCAGATTCGTGGTCCTTTACGGAAACGTTTGTAACACAAAATTTACAACTCGGAATTAAGTTCTGTCAGAGGCGTTGGATTTGTAACTTCTTAAGCTACAGTTTTCATTTATCAAACACTCAATTTGGAGTTGTTTTGAGTTCGGAAATTTGGACCGAATTAGCTGATAAATTTTGGTTTTTCCAGCTTGACCCTCTTGTACTAAAACAATCATAACTTAGTCATTTCAAAACGTTTTTGAGCGATTCTTGAGCCCACACGAAGCTAACTTCCGGGACTACAACTTCTGTTTTTGGATCATCTTCAAATTCCAAGCACAAAATTCCAGAAATTTCGTGGAAGGGGACTGAACCGAAATGGTTTTCCAGTTTTTGACTCGGCTACTTTAAAATGGCATAACTCTTTGCTCCGAAGTCGGAATTAGTCCGTTTCAGAGTCTATGGAAAGCTTATTCAGTGTACTATAACATACCAAAAGCCCATAATTTTCTGAATAGTCTAGCTAATTCCAAAATTTCCTTTTTGTGGCAGCAGTATACTAATTTTTCTAAGTTTTTCCATCAAGGATGTGTTTTACTAAAAATTCCATAACTTATTCCTCCCACAACATTTTTGGGTCATTCAAAAGGGATTTAGTCTTTAACTCATGTATCTAGCATGTCAAGAAAACAAATCTCAAATACCACATATAGGTTTCAAGATTAACGTGCTTTATCACACTAGTAAATTACACTTTTCATAAAATTCAACTTACTTCATTTCTTGCAACTTTTCCATACCAACTCATGCAAATCCATCATAATCTCATACTAAACTCAAGATCTAGTATATTAACATGATTTTAAACATTTACCATATGATCCCCAAATATCTAGCATCAAAATAACTATAGCATACATGAATAAGGTTTTTCTTAACTATTTTGCTACAAAACATGATTTTCTTACTTTGGATCTAACTTTTGCTTTCAAAAATACTTTGATTCACATGTAATACACTAATACTCATGTAGATCATAAGTTTTCAAAGATCTAGCATAAAACTTCTTGTTCCAACAAAATAAAGTGAACTAGAGTTAGAAAATTTCTAGAAAACTTACCTAGTTTTGCTTGTTATCCTTCTTGATCTTCAAAGTAGCTTAGATAATTAGGAAGTATGAAGATCTAGGACTCCCTTACCCTTCCTTGTTGCTGCCGAAAATGGGTACTTTCTCTCTCTATATTTTTGTTTATTTTAGCAACTAAGAAGCTTTGGAAGTAAAATGAGAGTAAAGTGTAGTAAATTTTGATTTTTGTTTTACTAAGCTTGTAAGTGTTTATTACATTCATTTGCCCACATGCTTGCTTGCACAAATGAACAAAGTGGTTGGCTTAGTTTACCATTTGACACATAAGGGAGTTATTGAGTAGTTGGTAGATTATCTCCACAAATTTGGACAAGCTTGCTAGCTCACAATTCCCTTCCCTTTCTACCCCTCAACATGGCCGGATACCCCATGCCCTTTTTCCCCCATTTTTGGTTTCTTTTATTTTGCAAATAATGCTTTAATAAATGACTATAATGCCCCTCTTCAAGTGGGCTAGGTTTGGGCCACCCATTTAATTCTTTTGGGCTTCCGATTTAATTACTTGGACATTCTAATTTAATTATTTGGGTCATATAAAATATCATGGTCCAATTCATGAATTTTATCTTATCCTTATTATTTAATTAGGGTTTCTAATCCACTCGTCTTGGATTTTAAATAATTACTTCAATAATTCTTTTAGTGCATTTGTTAAGTAATTTAATTACCCAACTTTAGTAACTTAATTTAATCAAATAAGTTGCTACATAAATCTCCTTAAACTATTTTACCCTCATGAAATCATATAATTTATATAACTCATCTTTGATATATAAATTATATAAAACATAACATAACATACTTAAATTATGTATTTATTTTATAATTGAAAAATAAATATGCTACACATAATTTCTTTACATTACTTAAAACTTTAAATCAAACCATATAGGTTCTTTTAAAATTTTTAATTAATCCTCTATTTCCAATCTAGGTTTTATTCTTTAACCTTTAATTTAATCGTTTAGAATCTTATAAATTTTCGGGTTGTCACAGGACACACTCGAGATATGTGGCCTTCCTTTCCACAGTTATAGCACACCTTGGATTGTTGTGTGCAGTTTGGACTGATGTGTCCCTCTTGTTCGCATTTATAGCATACGACCGGTGGTCGTTCTCCTCCCCTAGAAACGGTTGTTGATGCTGGTGCTGTTGTCGACGTCTTCACGTTATCATTGTTGTACCTTCTCTTCTTAAAATCTCTCCCCGACTCACTTCTTCTATTATCATGGCCACGATTACCACCGGAGTGGTTACCGCTTCTATCATGATACTTTTCTCCCCGCTGGTTGTCATTGTTCCAATGACTACTGCCACCGGTACGACCCTGGTTGTTCTCCCTTGGTTGAACAGACTCATTATCTCGTTCTAATAATTAAGCCCTGTTCACAACATCTGAATATAAAGAAAGTTTGTGAGAAATGAGGTATTAACAAATTTTGGGTTTCAAACCTCTCAGAAACATCCGCGTCATACATTCCTCATTATCCACCAAATGAGATGCAAACCGGGATAACTCCGCGAACTTAGCCTCGTACTGGGACACAGTAATGTTGTTCTGTTCCAATTTGATAAACTCTACCTCCTTCATATGATGAATACTTTCTGAAAAGTACTTGTCATTGAACAGTTTCTGGAACACTTCCCAAGACATCTTGAGTGTGGCAGGCTGGGTACGCTTCAGAGATTCCCACAAGTATTTTGCCTCTCCACGGAACATAAACGTGGCGAATGGAACCTTTTGCTCCTCCGTGCATCCCAAGACATCAAATATCTTGGTAATTTTCTTAACCCACGTTTTTGTCTTGATTGAATCTGGCTTTCCCAAAAACACTGGTGGTCCCAACTCTTTGAATTGCTTGGAAGTGACAAGTCGCGAGTTACCGTTATTCCCACCTGTATTTTGAACACGAGTCTCCCTCGTCTGGTTTTGCATGAACTGCAAAAAGCTTCTAAACATCCCATCATTCATCGTCTGATCGGTGGTGTTGTTTACAGGAGGATTATTGCCTTCCTGTTGTACATTATCCTGGTTGGTGATTAGCGGTGTCTCAACGGTCTCATATGTTCCATTGTTTAGATTTTCAGCTGCCATTCTCAAATACTGCCATAAAATAAGAGTTAATTAACGAAATTGACATGTCACATATTAACCCTATGTTCCGATCGACCAATTAAATAACATGTAAGCTTAGGTAAGACACACTAGCGAAGGATTTACTCGTCTCTCCCCTCCTAGTTCTATTCCCAGATCTTCGCCAGAGACCATATCCTTAAGCTCTGATACCAACTATGACGCCCCCAAAATAGGTTCAATACACAACCCATTCTGAGTCGCCAAATACATGGTACAGAAATCAAATACACATCTTTTATAACAAACGGTCGTGCAAAATACGACCACACAAACTGTGAGCTTCAATACAAATTGTATATAATACGAAATATAAACACTCAAATTCATTCCTTATTAATTACAATTATTATCCCACTATTTTATAGAATAGTGAGGACTTCTACAGATCTAACTCTGATCATCACTCTGTTCGCCGACTAGTCCCCGCGATATTCTCATTTCCTGAAGAGAACAATGGAAGAAAAGGGTGAGTTCAACTAGCCCAGTAAAGAATATTATGACTAAAATAATGAAGAATAAATTATCATTAGTCTTCAACAAATCAGATAAAATATTATGGATAACAAATTTTAGATCAACAACTGCAGCGGAAATAATAATTCATTAGAAGAGTTAAGTAGAGAATGATGTCTACTATCTTCTATGATTTAAAAGTCCATCATCAATATTTTATCCCTGTAACATCAATCAATATATATCTTGAATCAAATATTAATCTTTGCACTACGGCCAAAGATATTCATTTGTATCACCAGTGGTCATGTTCATCTCAACACTTGTCCATCTTTGCACTACGGGCCAAAGATATTCATCAGGTAATCATTCAACTTTGCATTACAGGCCAAAGATATTCTCCACAATTTAAGACTGAGGATGATGAAAAATAATATAAAGAACGAATCAGACGAAATAAAGGAGAAATATTAGAGATTCGTAATTTAATCTATCCAAGTTCAAAAATGTTCAATGATAACCGATTGTGGAGAAAAATTCAAGAATGAAGATCAAAACATGGATCCAATCAAAGATAATTTGGATTAAAAAATAATAATATTATTTTACCATGAGTAGTAACTCGTGAATAGTAACTCGTGAATAGTACTCGAACGAATAGTACCCCATCATGAAATGATAAAAATTTCATAAGAAAGTTCAGACCAATATTCCAATGAATTGAAATTAGATGAAGCGCAAAACTCAAAGAAATTCTAATCATTTCAGGAATTATAAAAGCAATACTTACTGTAGTAAGTTCAAATTTTGGAGTATGCTATGAAATATTATCACTTTCATAATATGGAATATGAAAGAAAATAATATTTTTTATGAATATTGAAAAAAAATAACATCAATTACGAAAAAAATAATATCCTTTACCTTAGTAAAATACAAGATCTGACTGGAATATCGGATATTATGTTGCGAAAAATCTTGCACCGTAATTCACACTCAAACTATCCTTATACTTACAAGAAATACGCTCGATATTATAGAGAGAAATTTTTTTGATTCTGGTGTGATTTTTATTTCTAACTAAGCACCCTATTTATAGAAAAATGCCAGAACACTAATGTTGACTAAATAAACCAACGGATGAATTCAAGCCCACACCTTTGGAAAAATTTCTTTAGGACTCCATACTTGACAAATTTAATCCACCACCAAATCCCACATTATATATATATATATATATATATATATATATATATATATATATATTAAAACATTTATAATTATTAAAATAATCCAAATTTAATTTTTCTCTCTACCACCATGAATTTATTATAACAATATTACCACTTCAAATTATAAATTATACTATTACATTATCACACTATAATATTATAATGTAATATTATAATAAAATATTTGAATGAATTATTTTATCGGAGAAGATAAAATACCAACTTTTAACAAATGTCTCATACTAAAAAATCCTCCATTTATATCAAAATTGAAATAAATATTTTCTTATCATTTTTATCAATAATCCATTATTATTCACCAATTATCATTCATAGTATTATAGAATTATAATATTGACAACCAGGTCGTTCCCAGGAAAGAGGGATTTTTCGATAAGGATTTCTCCTTACTGGCGTGCAATTAGGTGACCAAACCCCTTTCCTAGAAAGAACTTCCTAGACATTGCCAATAATGCTATCTAATAATATTATTCAAATAATATGAATTATTGATTTGATAATGTGAAATACTATGCAGTGACAATTATTGAATCAATATTATAAAATATCATCGTAGTAATTATTGATATAAAATATCAACATAACAATTATTGAATCAATAAAATAGTATGCAATTATAGCAAGTATTGAATCAATAATATAAAATATTGAACAGTAATTACTGTAACAATTATTGAATGAGTGCCTTCTTACGTAAGAACCAATAATTCAAAATGCTGTGCAATACCGTGTGCTACTATGCAACAATGCGTATTACTGTATTTTTATCACCGGGTATTTCAACAGTTTAACGGTAACAGTTTTACCGTTATTTTTATAAAAATGTTATTTCTGGCGCTTTCTATATCCGACATTCATTCCGTTATGGGGTCCACCAATGACTGCGTCGTCGTACGAATATTCTCCGACAAAAAGAATATTCCTCGACCAAACGAATATTATATGGCCACTTGTTTACTTTGTAAAATTTGCACATTCCACCCATAACTTACCACATTTATCAAATCAACACCCTACTATTTCAAAATAATATATAAAAAAAATTAAATCTTTATTCATAAAAGTTAGTGTCTTACAAAATCTCTACATAAAAGCCAAAATAACACTCATCATTTAAAGATTGAGATAGAAGAAAATGTTTACTATTACTTAAATATTACTTACTGATGTGCAACCATTAATGGATAATTCCTTTTGTCATGTGATTGTCCAACTTTGTTACGACTATGACAACGTCTCGCTTTTGAGTTATTTGCCTTCCTTAATGCCCTTTGTGACGCTCCCAAATCCGAGTTCTCTAACCTCGAGTTTAGTGCTCACGATACATCAATATCATAAACATTCTATAACTATTGCGGAATAATAGACGTACATCGTTCATTAATATCAAGTATTACAACAATAATCTCAAGGTCTTCTTAACCTTAACTTAAACTTACCTTTACTATTACAAAATGTTTACATAAATAATTACATCATATTAGATAATAATTAAACATCTTTAACAACTACTATTCCTGAACCTTGCCCTTGCCTTTATCTTTTTTATTTGATGTCTCTGGCTTAGCTGAAATAAACGTCATGATATAGCACGAGTAAGCAACTAATTTGCTTAGCAAGTTTAAATACAAGGGAGATATATCATGATTAGAAACAAATTTATCTTTCAATGTTCAACAATGGAATTTGATTATAGAAGAACATGAATTACATTTCAATAATTTATTATTCGAATATTTGAATAATAGATACTGAGTGGTCTAGAGTGACCATGAACATATGCTAAGGTTGTCGTATTTAAACTGGTCCTTTTAGTAAGTTTTGGTAATCAAAGAGATCAACCTTTCATATCCGGTGTATTATGCATAAACACTTAATTGTTCGAGCATCAATTGTTTTCCAATTTAAATGCTTTAATAATATTATTTTCTCAGTCAAGAGTTCTTATCATATCAATTGATTAAGAACAGCTTTTAGAACGAATTTGAATTAACAAATTTTAAACATGCTTGATCTAGCTGATACAACTAGCATAGTTCTATCTCATAAACAGTTCATGAATAATAGAACTTTAGGCTATTCACAGTTCAATAATATTAGAACATGAATTTAATTGCATAAAGTGCGAGTATCAATAATCATTAGAGATCTGAAATAATTAGCAATAATTATCCACCAACATTCTTTGAAAATAACAACTCGAGATTGAGTTAGGAAACTTGTCTGTTCGTCGAGCTACTGCTTACTAGCTTTAATTAAAATTCTTTGATTGACCTAACATTGATAATGTAGATCTATCAATTAGTACTGCGTATAATTGCTCATCTATACGCTTAATTCTGCTATTATCTAGCAAATAATTCAATCACATTGTACATATATATAATGTACTATCATTAATCCTATAAGACATTTATTTGATCTTAGGTTAATAACTTAATAATTTAATCATGCTTCTCTTAAGTGATAATCACTTATTAGATCCTTAAACAATTTATTATAATTGTTTAATTAATGAGTTATTAAAATCTTTTTCATTTATTAACTCCATCTTCATTTGATTACTATTTAACATTAATTAAATAGTAATTAATTAATTACATTTAGTTATTATTTAATTATTACTAATAACCAATTAAATCTTCTCATTATTTAATGTTAATTAAATAATGGATAATCAAATTCTTATTTGTCTTTAATTATTATTTAATAATAATTAATTAATTCCTTATTCTTGAATAGTAAATAATTAATTTATTTACTTCATTAGTCTTTAATTATTCCCTATTATTTAAAGAATAATTAATTAACATGTGTCCTTATTTATTATTTAATGTTAATCAAATAATAAATAATTAATTCATTTAATAAATCTTTAATTATTCTTTTTTTTATTTAAGAATAATTAATTATTACTTGTTCTTATTTATTATTAAATAATTAATTCACTTAATAAATTTTTAATTATTCTTTCTTATTAATTTAAGAATATTTAATTATTACTTGTTCTTATTTATTAGTTATTAATAAAATAATAAATAATTATTTTTATAAACTTTTATGTCAATGTAAGTAAGTAATTATATTATTATTACATAATCTTACCTAAACATTATTTAATATCAATTAAATAATAATTAATCAATTTGTTAATCTCTAATTATTATTTAATCATAATTAAATAATAACTAGTTACTTTATTAACACTAACTTTACTTAATTATCATTTAATATCACTTAAATAATAATTAAATAGTTAATTACATTTAATTTTTGTATGTAATTAATTTGCTAACCATTTAATGGCTTTATATAATTATTTTTAATAATTAATCACTTCCACTTATTTACGATTATGCCATTCTCGCCCACAATTTTCAGATTTGACGTCCTTTACGGAAACGCTCGTAAAACGAAATGTACAACTCGGAATTAAGTTCCGTTGGAGGCGTTGGATTCATAACTTCTTAAGATATAGTTTTTATTTATCAAACACTCAATTTGGAGTTGTTTTGAGTTCGGAAATTTGGACCGAAGTGGCTGATCAGATTTGGTTGTTCGACTGTTTGCATAGTTTGGTATAAAAATCATATCTTTCTCATTTCTTAACATTTTTGAGTGATTCCAAAGGAATTTTGTCCTTAACTCAAGTATCTAGCATGCCAAGAAAGCAAATCTCAAATAAAACATATAGAGTTCAAGATTTAACATGCTTTATCACACTAGTAAATTACACTTTTCATAAAAATCATCTTACTTCATTTATTCCAAACTTTTCTATACCAAATCATGCAAGTCCATCATAATCACACACTAAACTCAAGATCTAGTATATTAACATGATTTTAAACATCAACCACATGATCTCCAAAGATCTAACATTAAAATACCTATAGCATACCATGAAAGCATTTTTTTTGAATAAGATGGAACAAACTTAGTTTTCTCTCTTTAGTTCCAACTAAAAAATTAAAAAATACTTAAGTCCTCATGTAAAACACTTATACACTAATAAAACTAGGGTTTACAAAGATCATGAACTATGCTTCTTGTTTCCTCAAGATTAAACCAAGTAAAGTGTACTAAACTTGCAAACTTTTCTTAGGTACATACCTTGATCTCCTTGCAAACCTTCTCTTCTTTCCAAAATAGTTTAGGAACTTAGGATGCATAAAATATCTCACTCCTTAGAGCCCCTTCTTGCTGCCGAAAATGAAGCTCTCTCTCTCTCTATATATATTTTTCTATTTTGCTACTTGGAAGGCTTTTAAGTGAAATGTGAGAGCAAGTGTAGTAATTGGTGTTTTGTTTTACTAACTAATGTATGTAATAATTAGATACATGTATGATAATTTACCACATGGTTGCTTGCTTCACTCACCATAAGTGTTGGTTTAGTTTACTACTTGACACATGTAAGAGTTGGTAGATTTGGTAGATTTTATCTAATAAAATGAACAAGCTTGCAAAAATGAAATTTTATTTCCCTTTTGCCCTTGAGCTAGCCGGATTCTTCATGCTCCATACTTTCAATTTTGATTTCTTTTATTTGCTACATAATGCTTCAATAAATGACCATACTTCCCCTCTTCAAGTGGGCTAAGTTTGGGCCACTTATTTAATTCTTTTGGGCTTTCAATTTAATTGTTTGGGCTATGTAAACTAACATGACCCAAAACTTAAATTTTATTTTACCCTAATTAGTTACTTAGGGTTTCTATTCCATTCAGTTTGGAATTTAAAATGATTCAATTTAATAACCCAATTAGATTTGTCTTAATTAGGTTTTAAAATAATCAATTACTTGAGATAATAAAATTTTTTCCTTAAGTTAATATAATCATACATACTAACATTCTTCATTGCTATAACCCATAGGTTATTTACTTACTAACCTAATGTATAATTAGGTTACATAGCCATCTATTTAATTCTCTTTACAAAAATTCAATATATATTCACATAAAGAATACATATACTTACATATTCACATTCATTCAACATAGGTCACAAGGTTTTCAATAACACTAATATTTAATGAATATATTTACTTACAATGTGACTTGGAAATTCTTGGTCATTACACCCTTTCTTTCCCTCCTTTAAGTCTTTTGCCACATATGTTTGCCCTCACTTGATTTGGTTCATTGTACATATGGCCTTTATTGCAACTCATCTTCCCGGAGACTACAGTTGCATCAGTTCCACATTGTGAACTTTTACCACTATCTACAATAAGATGGATTGATTTGAGTGCACAAGCCAAAACATCTTTATAAATATTAATTCTTTCTTGGCTTGTGAGGGCGTTATCAATAACATCTAAAGAACATTGAATTAATTCACTCCGCTTGATTAGATATTCTTTCACTATTTACATTATGCCACTTTCATTATCGACCACTATCCTTGAGTTTGCCTTCTTAGTCCACCTTTTCAAGATGTATTGTTGTGGTAATTCGGCAAAATCATGCATTTTGTGGAAGTAACCAAGTACATGTCTACATAGTATCCCCATACTTTCAAACTTGTGGTAACTACATAAAGCAAAATTGGAGTCTTTATCATAAATAAGTTTTCGCACTCTACGTGTGCACACTTTTTTTTATGAACTTGAAACACGCATTGATTGTCACTCTTCTTGAGAAGCTCAAAACGGTAATTCAAGCTTTCATATATCTCATCTTCAAATTTATAAAACATTTCCCAAGTATAAATTTCAACCATTTGGAACAAAAAGTCATGATTCATCTTCACTTTAGGCTTCTCAATCAAATCTTTGTGATCGGCCAACTCTTCTTGACGTTGGCGTACTAGCCCCCTATTAAATTGGATCATGAAATCAACTAATGAATTATTCTTAGATACATATCCTTTGAAAAAAGAATGAGAGCTTTCCACTCGTTGGCTACTTGACATATTGGCTGAGAAAACATGATTACAATAAACAGGCACCCAATTTTTTCGAATTTCATACATTGTTTGTAACCATTTGTTGTCATGTACTTCACCGAGTACATGGGAAATTCATTATAGTGAGCATTATACTTCACTGAGTCTAGTTTTTCAGAAAATTCTGTCAATATGTGCCAACTATAATATCTATGAAAAGTATTCGAAAAAATTTCTAAAATTGCTTTAGACATCGCTGGATCTTGATCAATAATGATCATTTTAGGGGCATCACCTGGCATAGCCTCTAAAAATTAGTTGAATAGCCAAACAAATGAATCCGAGGTCTCGTCACTTAAGAATGCACAAGCAAAAATTATTGTTTGACCATGTTTGTTAACTCCCATCAGTGGTGCAAAAATCAGCCCATAGCGATTGGTGTTGTATGTCGTATCGAAGACTACTGCATCACCATAAAAACTATATGCCTTTCTAGAGGTAGCATCAGTCCAAAAATAATGTGTTATCCTCTGTTCATTATCGACCTTAATTTTATAAGTGAATGATGGATTCTTGCCATTTTCTAATTTGCAAAACTAACTAAACATTTCTCCGTCATGCCCCTTCAACTCGTTACATTTATCCCTTTCATAATTATATAAATCTGTTTGTGTACACCCAATGTTTTCAAACCCTCCAGCATGTACTCCAAAAAAATTGAATTGTTGATGTGAGGGTATATTTATCATGGAAAGTTGTTGAGTCAAACACTTTTGTGCACTCGAAACACTTCGGTGAGATCTTAATTAATGCTTCTTTGATGGAGTTGACAAAGGGTGACTATGGCCCTCAATAAATTGGGTGACTATATATACCTCAGAATTTATTTTTAACACATCTAACTTTGCTTTACAACCCTCTTTTATCGATCACTGACGCCTTTTAGTTTCAACATCCGCAATTGTTATTCGTTTACCTTGTTTAAAACAAACATACTCTTTCCTTTTCACTTCATCATTTCCTTTGATTTTCTTAGTAACCCAACTTCGAATACTAAATCCCGCCTCTTTAGCATATACATTGTAGAAATCCTTAACTTCATCTATTGTTTGGAATTCTTTTCCAACACTAGGTTTGAGATGGTCGGCTACTTGCGGATTATAAATAAAATTTTCCCTCCCTTCATCACTCTCCCCTTCAATTCTCCTATTCTCTACTTCTATTTCACTATTGTCTACATTAGCACCACATTCATCAATACCCCGTACTTCATCCTCAAAATTATCATCCATCCCTACAGTTAAAAAAAACAAACAACATTGATTCTTATAATCATAAAACCAAACAACAATAATTTTAATTTAGCCTATGAGCATAAATCGACCCTGTTATTATTCTTGTGAACAAAATTCTTTCACAAAGCAAGTACATCTCAATGTGATTATATATTAGTATACATTAAGAGGTCAGGTAGCAACAAATAAATGGAGACATGGCATTAGGCATTTTTCAATGCTTATCTAGTTCATGTTGGTCTTATGATTAATTACCCTATACTTTGCAATTTGAAAGTGATTAATTACCTAACAAAAGCATGTGGAGCTGAGGACAAATTAAGGGGACCAAGATTCAAGTCCAACTTTTGGGACCCCGAAATTGTCAACCATATTAGTATTCCAAATATAGGGATTAAATTTTCTCAAGAAAAGCTAAATACATACATGTATATAATTTAAGACTAATTAAGATGATGTAGAAATAAGGAAGTGAATGGTGTTTGGTTGAGTTGGGTCACTATATACTTTGCCTACTCCTCTTGCCTTCTTTTTCTTAATTACCATCAATTTGATTGTGGACAATAAATTAAGGACATATATGCAAACATTTCAATTAAATTCCTATATATTACCCCCACCGTCTTTTAAAGAAAATTTTAACAATAATTTATCAATTTTAACAGCACTTTCTTCGATTATCATGGAATTCATCTCAAGAATTAAACAAATGCTCTCTATATTGACCTGTTTGTTATCAGGGATATGCATTTCTCATATCTGATCAGACAAAGCTCTGTTCTTATCCTAGTTGGGCATTTATACAAACATTTGGCCGGAGAAAGAAACAAATAGAAAATATCTTATGCATCTTTGAGCTAGAAAAACAAACCTAAATATTAATTTCTGTACTTACTTATTTTGTAATTTCACATCATCTTTGTTATGTATTTATGCTTTTGTTTTTATGCTGTAGTTGGAGGGTATAACAGAATTTTGATGAAACTATTAATGAGTTTTGTAAGGGTCAAATGTCACTTTTACTGTTAGAGGGGGTGGTGCCTGATGATAGTGAAGAGATTGGACTTGATAACAGTGAGGAAGTAGAAGTTATCCAAAACCCTGAGGTAGGAAACCTGTATGCCCTGATAGGTTCACTTAATACTAGATGCTTAAGGATGATGGGGGCATGTTGTAGAAAAAACTTTACAAAATGTTGATTGATGGAGGGAGTAGTCATAATTTCATCCAAACTAGAGTTGCTCATTACTTGGGCCTTGAAATCATACCATCTCCACAACTTTCTGTCATTGTGGGAAATGGTGACAACCTTAAGTGTGTGGGGCAGTGCACTAAGGTTCCTTTTGAGATTCAAGGGAACAAATTTACAGCTGATTTCTATGTGATAGACCTCCATGGAGTAGACCTGGTATTAGGAGTGGCTTGGCAGGAAGGTTTTGGAGAATTGAGGATTAATTATCAACAAGCTTACATCAAATTATGTCATGAGGGCCAAGAGATCTGTTTACAAGGAGAGAAAACTGATTCTAATTCTATTGCAGCCAATCACCTACATCAGTTGTTCAAAAAAAAATGAGATAGCACAGTGCTATCTGTTACAGCTTATACAGCCTCCCTCTGACACCAAAACTTTTTCAAACCATGTTTCATTTACCAACACCTCCAGTCTACATTCCTTACAAACCATAACACATCCCATACCAATCATTGCCAATCTTCTAGACCAGTTTAAAGAAGTATTTCAAGAGCCTGACAAACTCCCACCTACCAGAATCTTTGATCACCACATACCTACACAACCAAATTCATAACCTATTAATGTAGGGCCCTACAGGTTCCCTCATTTTTAGAAAGCTGAGATTGAACAATAGATATAAGGAATGCTACAATCTGGACGGATCAAGACTAGTAACAGTTCCTACAATTCACTTGTCCTTTTTGTAAAAAAGAAAGATGGGACTTGGAGATTATATGTGGACTACAGAGCTTTAAATGCAGTCACATTGAAAGATAGGTTTCCCATACCTACTGTGGATGAATTGCTAGATGAACTACAAGGGGCCATGTACTATTCTAAAATTGATCTCAGATCTGGTTATCACCAAATTAGAATAGCAATAGAAGATGTGTATAAGACTGCTTTTAGAACTCACAGTAGACATTATGAGTTTTTGGTAATGCCCTTTGGCCTAACCAATGCCCCTTCCACTTTTCAAGCAACCACGAATGTTGTGTTTCAAGAGTATTTGACGAAATTTGTTATTATATTGTTTGAGGACATCTTAGTTTACAGTCCAGACTTGGAATCTCATGTGCAGAATTTAGCATTAGTGTTAGAATGTCTCCAATTAAACTCACTATATGCTAAGTTATCCAAATGCTGTCACCAACATTGAGTATCTAGGCCACATCATTAGCCCTCAAGGTTTACAACTAGACTAGACAAAAATAGAAGCAATGCTGTCATGGCTAAAACCCATCAATGTGAAACAACTAAGGGGATTTTTGGACTTGACTAGGTATTATATTAAGTTTGTAAAGGGATATGCAGCCATAGCAAGCCCTCTAACAGACTTACTCAAACATGAAGCATTTTAGTGAACTGAGAAATCTGAAGAAGCATTTTTACAGTTAAAGCATGCCCTCACAACTACTTATGTGCTAGCTCTACCAAATTTTGCAAAACCATTCTCCCTAGAGACTGATACATCAACTTTTGCCATAGGTGCAGTCATTTCTCAAGATAGGCATCCCATTGCTTACTTCAGTAAAAAGTTGTGCCCAAGGATGCAAAGATCCTCTACCTATATCAGAGAATTATTTGCAATTACTTCTGTTGTAGCTAAGTGGAGACACTATCTGTTGGGAGCTAAATTTTATATATATACTGATCAGCAGATTTTAAAGGGGCTTATACAACAGGTTATTCAAACTCCAGAACAACAATATTACCTCACTAAGCTGCTTGGCTACACTTATGAGATTAACTACAAACCAGGCAAAAATAATGTGGCAGCAGATGCAATGTCTAGACATCCTACACTGATGTCACTTACCATCCCAACATTCTTGATTTTGGAAGACATCAGAAGGAACAATCTTCAGCATCTGAATTGCAAAGCATTAAGGTTGAAACCCCTTGGCAATTCAGAAATGGGATTTATCTATACAAGGGCAAAATATATATTCCAGTGCATTCTCAATTAAAAAGATCCCTGTTGAAAGAATTTCATAATTCTCTAGAAGGGGGGGAATGGGGGAGTACACAAGACTTTTACGAGGTTATCTACTAGCTTCTACTAGGAGAATATGAAGAAGGAGGGCATGGATTATGTAAAAAATTGCACAATTTATCAGCAAACTAAGTTCATTAATGTCAGTCCATATGTCCTGTTGCAGCCTTTGGATTAGGAAGACATAAGTATGGATTTCATCACTCACCTACCAGCATCTCAGGGGTACACATGTATTTTTGTAGTGGTGGGCAGACTGCCTAAATCTGCTCACTTTGGTCCACTGCCAACTAATTACACAACTTCAAGGGTGGCTTTACTTTTCTGGGATATGATAGGCAAACACTATGGACACCCAAAATCCATAGTTAGTGGCAGGGATACCATATTCCCTTCCAAATTCTGGATAGAATTATTCAAACTACAGGGGACAACACTCAGAATGTCCTCCTCCTACCATCCACAAACTGATGGACAGTCAGAGGTGGTGAACAGATGCTTGAAACAATATTGAAGATGCTTTGTTGCTGATAAACCTCATTTGTGGCATAAATTCTTAGGTTTGGCTGAATTGAGTTACAACACTTCATACCATACTGTAATAAAACAGACTCCTTATGAGGTAGTCTATGGGAAGAAGCCTCCAGCCCTTGCACAATACTTACCTAGCACAACTCAAGTGGAAGCTGTGGAAACTACTCTTCAAACAAGGGATGAAAAGCTAAAGATCCTACAGAAAACCTTACAATCTGCACAGTTGAAGATGAAGACTCAAGCTGATAAACATAGAACCAACTTCTCTTTTAGTGTAGGAGATCTGGTGCTAGTCAAACTTCAGCACTATAGACAACATAGTTTATACAATCGACCCTCACAAAAACTCAGTAGAAGGTATTATGGCCCATATCCAGTTGTTCAGAAAATAGGGTCTGTTGCATACAAACTGAACCTTCTAGAGGGATCAAAATGTCATCCAGTCTTTCACATCTCTCTCCTCAAGAAATTCTATGGGGAAAGTCCTACACCAGTTGCTACCTTACCAACTCAGACTTGGAACACCCATCCTTTAATAGTACCACTGGCCATCCTAGAAACTAGACAAAAACTTGTTGACAATCATTGGGAATCACAAATTCTGGTTCAATGAGAGGGATTACCTTTAGAGGAAGCCACTTGGTTATCTGTTACTCAATTCAAGAATGCCTACCCTAATGCCCACCTTAAGGACAAGGTGTCTCTTTAATGGGTGAGTATTGATACACTTAACATGCCTAAAACAATGCAGGTAGCTGAAATTGATGGCATGGATCAGACTCAACAAGCACATGATAATGAAGTTGAAAATATAGTATAGGACCATGACAAGGCTGAACATGAAGATAATATGAGGATGCAAGACATGCCAGACCATGATGAAATGATGGAAAGAGATATTGCAGATCAAGTGGAGAGAGAAGAGACTGAATTAGAGGATTTAATTACACTAAACAAGCTCAGGAGGTTAAGGAGGGAGATTAGAGAACCCACTTGGATGAGAGGATATATTAAGGGAAAAAAATGGAATATCTAAAGTAGTAGGATTTTGTTAGAAAGGACAGCTGGGCTATCCAGGTGTGAAATAATGAACCAATTAAAATGAGGAGTTGTTACCTAGATTTCTGTACCAATGAGTGTATTTATGCACTCTCATGTAATCAGAAAAGGCATTGAATGAATATCAAACTTTCCTCTTTTATATCTTTTCTCTGTTTTTCGTTAGTCTAGCTGTAGACTGTAAACTACAGTAACAATATATATATATATATATATATATATATATATGAGAGTTATAGGACTTAAATGTTCACCAAATCTTACACAGACTAGTACAAAACCTAATAGTTATGATTTAAAAGAAAATAAGCCCTTCTGCTACAATACTATATTGGGGAACAACTTAACATCACTTTGTTGCAAATGGAAAAAATTATTAATTTCGAATTAACAATAAAACAATTACTTCCTCTCCACAACACTTAGTTAAGTTATTCTGTAATATTGTGTTGCGGAAGGTTTTGTTTTTTATTTATTTTAATTTTGACTGTCAGATTTTCTAATAGATTTTGTAATATCTGGTGTCCAATTATACCTTAAGGCTATGTTTATTTGCAAAGATTACACTTGGGATAGGAATATTAATCCCAAGTGACTTGTTTGTTTTTAAATTTGAGCTTGGGACTATTAGTCCTGGGATTATAAAATAGCTTAGAATGTGGGATTATTTAGTACTATCTACTACCTGGTATTATAATCTCTACCATTTGGAATTAAAAATTGCTAGACAAAATTACTCCTAGACCTTTTTCTTAATATCATATTCTATTTTTTCCCTATATCAGTCGATCTATTTTTTCAAAATAATATTTATTGATTATATATACACTCTTACCCCCTCAATTTTTTTTTTACTGATTATGTATACACTCCGCCACCCCCACCCCACTCAAAAAAAATAATATTTTTTGATTATGTATACACCTCCACCTCCACCTCGCCCACCCCAACCCTATCCCACCCCCACCCCACCCTACCTCACCCCCACCCCACCCCACCCCACCCCCACCCCCACCCCCACTCCCACCCAGCCTAGCCCACCCACCCTCACCCTCACCCCCCACCCCATAAATTTAAAAATAATATTTACTGATTATGTATACACTCCCACCCCTCCCCGTCCCACCCTATTCCACCCCCAACCCCCACCCCCTCCCCCCTCGATAAAATATTATTTACTGATTATGTATACACTCCCACTCCACTCCGCCCCCACCCCCACCCCCACCCCCTCTCAAAAAAAAATAATATTTACTGAATAATATGACCACTTATTTAAAAGTTTTTAATTAATTTTTTATTATTTTTTGATGTATAAATAAGTTTAAATTATAGTTTAAAATATGTTATTATTGGTAAGGGTATAATAGTCCAAACGATATTTTTTAATCTAATTATTTAATTAATCCTGAAAAAAACAAACATAACATGAGATTATTTTAAGTTATCCCATGAATAATCTCATAAAAAACAAACATGTGACTATGACTATTTAATCCTAAAATTAATAGTCTTGAAGGATTATAATCCTTGTAAACAAACATGGCCTAAAGATATTATTTGCTATGGATCGACACGACCACACCAATATATATTGAGAGAGGATTAAAAATATATATTGCTGATATATTCGTTGCTTGCACTGCTCTAAGATCTTTGATTGAGAAAGGCTGGGTTTGATCACTTTGTCTTTCTCTAAATGAGACAAAAGTGTTATTATCCCCCACCCCTACCTGACTAAATCTGTTACTAAGTACTAACCCTATCAGCTGTTTGGTTTCTATTTCTTATCATGTTCCCTGTGATCTAATATATACTAGTACAACTATTGACCATGAAACTAAAAGCAGCTAGAAACTCTTTACTTTGATGCTGTAAGAAGGTGTCGGCTACTTTAACTTTATTCCAAATGTACGCTTGAATAAGCCAATGAACGTCATATTCTGTATCAATACTCTTAATTATATCATTTAATCCCTTCATATACATATATTTTCGTAAGGAATCAAATATATTAAATGAGTAATATATATTAAATGAGTATCAAATATATTAAATGAGTAATATATATTTATTAATATTCTTAACATATGTTAATCTACCATGTCATAATTAATTAAGCAGGTCTATTGGACGGAGGTAGTATTTGATTCACTTAATTACATTAATTTTACTCGATTATCTTTTTGTAATAGTTTATTTTAAAGGCTAAAACTTATTCTTCTATTCCAAAATTAAAGATATATTTTGACTTTTATAAGTCAATTCGCAAATTCCTAAAATTTAAAATTGATATAATTTCGTTCAAGTTTGAAAACAACAATTGTTATATTTGTTTGTATTAAAACTAAATAACTTCAAATCAATTTTTAATTTTAAAATTTTGCTAATTGACTCTAAAAAGTCAAAATATATCTCTAATTTTGAAAATGATGTAGTATTTTTTATAAAGTTATGCAAGCGCCGAGTTAAAGGAAAATGCAAGCTATAAGTTTTATCCTCCAAATTTTTGACTGGCCTAATAACACTTTAATTTAGTCTCTCAAAGTTTCACTCGTTCTATAAATTAAGCCTTAAATGGACCCCCAAGTATTGTTAAATTATGGATACACGGCCTAATTTTTGCGAGAATGGGTTGCCACGTCATCATTTCCAAGTAAAACACCTAACGGATTACCAATTTAGGTCCATCGTGCTTACTAAACAGTACTCAGGGTCTTAATCGAAAGGATTAGTACATGATTAGGGTCTCAATTATAACACGGCTGAAATATTAAGGGACTAAAGTGCTATCAGCCTCTTTGACTTGGTTGTAGTTAAAATTTCCTATGCATTTCTCCAATAAAGTTTTAAGTTCTCCAAACATTTCTCTAAGCAGATAGAAAGAAGAATAAAAGCATGCAATGTCCTAAAATATACTTCAATTCTCGAATTAAATCTTACAAGTTTCTCTATGCAGTTCTCTCAAGATAGAGAAAAGAAGAAACATAAAGTGTTGTTGACAGAGAAGTACACAACATCTTGATCTTTGATCAATGATCAATCTTTGTAGTAATTGCTAAATCTTTCTTCTCTTTTCCAGTACTCTTTTCTTTTCTTGTCCCATTCTATAGATAAACAAGAATGTTTAACCTAATTTTGTTTTTACTTACAGGACAAATGCATTTGCGCCATGCGTTCAAGGAAAAACGCATGCACAGCTCAGAATGCGAAGATCAACAAGACAATGTCGCCTGCAGATGTTAACTTAGAAATTAATTAAACTCATGCATGGACGACGAAGATAAAGATGGTTCATGATGTTCTTCAAATATTTTTTTTGGCAGTGTGATAACCAAGATTTTCGAAAATTATTAAAATAAGAATTTAATAAATAAAATTCTTATTGTGAGACGTAATAGGTTTGAATGTATAATTATATATATATATATATATATATGTGTGTGTGTGTGTGTGTGTGTGATTTAAGTGGTGAATTTAATGTGTATATATAAGTATGAAATATATTCATATATTTAGAACGAAAAAGTTAATAGTCAATTAAGCTATTGAATTAGTTAACTTGAGTTAATTACGAAATGAAATATGGAGGCGAAGGAAATTAATTAATTAATTGAGATTAAGTTAAAATTATATTAATAAAATAATAATATAATTTGAATAATAAGCCTTGAATGCCAATGAAGTTATTATGAATCAAAATTCATAAATAAAGTGATTAAGTATCTTTGTTTTAATAAACATGAAAGAGTTAATTAAACTCATTATTTCGTTTGTACTACGTTAACTTGATATTGGTTATGTGCAATCATTATCGTGTTATGATGAAATCTTTATAAGTACATGTTTTGAATTACAATGTTATATGGATTGCAAAGTCAAATTATGACTACAGTTAATTGAGTTATGGAAACTCAATTTAATTGTGATATGTGATTTGAGAATTGTGAGAAATATTAAGTTTGATAATATATGATGTATGATCTAAGTGCAATATGATAAAATTGGAAGCTCGCAAATAAAAATGCATACCAAGAAATGTATGATGCATATATAAAATGCATAGCATGAGGAACATGATGTATAACTGAAATGTGTAGTATGTATGAAATATGATGCATGAACACTATTAGACTTATTAGGCCGTTGTGCTCAAACTTGCAATAATTTGCAGATTAAAGATGTGATGCGAATCTTTAGCTATCATGAAGATTAGAGGTGCGTGTAAAGGAAAGCTTTTAACTGTTTTCTTTAGTTGAAGTTATATTAAGCTGTGATGACAGTTTACGATATATGTAAGCTAAATTATGTAAACTTTGAGTTATGAATCAAGGTTATTCGATTTAGAATTAAGATGAAATTATATAGTTACTTTGTAAGGTCAAAGTATATGATGAATGCATTATACAAAAGCTAGCGTAGATTGTGGATACTACATACTGTTGAGAAACCATCTGCTACATGAAGCACATAGTTGATGGATGACAATAGAAAAGGGTTAGCAGAAGAAATACATATCAAAAGTTGAACCTTACGTTCACATACAACACTGAACATGTGTAGATTTAAAGGTTGCGAATTTTGTAATTGAGAAAAGATTTAAATAACTGAGTTTTAATATCTATATATATGAGGATTGATTGTAAGTATAAAGCTGAATTGTAATGCAAATTCAGAATATGAAAGAAAGTTATAAAAAGTTTTAAAATTATACGCATTTTATCGATTATAATATTGAATAATGATATAGAGTTAGAATGGATATATCGTGTGCTTTTATTTTTCCGCCTTTCATATAATATCTGTGTGATTGCAATATTATTCGTTCTTAAATTCTAACACTATAGATAAACAAGAATGTTTAACCTAATTTTGTTTTTACTTGCAGGACAAATGCATTTGTGCCATGCGTTCAAGGAAAAACGCATGCACAGCTCAGATGCTAAGATCAACAAGACATTAATGTCGCCTGCATATGTTAACTTAGCAATTAATTAAACTCATGCATGGACGACGAAGATATAGATGGTTCATGATGTTCTTCAAATATTTTTTTTGGCATAGTGTGATAACCAGGATTTTTAAAAACTATTAAAATAAGAATTTAATAAATAAAATTTTTATTGTGAGACGTAATAGGTTTGAATGTATAAATATGTGTTATATATATATATATATATATGTGTGTGTGTGTGTGTGTGTGTGTGTGTGTGTGTGTGTGTGTGTGTGTGTGTGTGTGTGTGTGTGTGTGTGTGTGTGATTTAAGTGGTGAATTTAATGTGTATATATAAGTATGAAATATATTCATATATTTGAAACAAAAGAGTTATTAGTCAATTAAGCTATTGAATTAGTTAACTTGAGTTAATTACAAAATGAAATATGGAGGCGAAGGAAATTAATTAATTAATTGAGATTGAGTTAAATTATATTAATAAAATAATAATATAATTTGAATAAAAAGCCTTGAATGCCAATGAAGTTACTATGAATCAAAATTCATAAATAAAGTGATTAAGTATCTTTGTTTTAATAAACATGAAAGAGTTAATTAAACTCATTATTTCGTTTGTATTACGTGAACTTGATATTGGTAATCTGCAATAGTTATCGTGTTATGATGAAATCTTTATAAGTACATGTTTTGAATTACAATGTTATATGGATTGCGAAGTCAAATTATGACTACAGTTAATTGAGTTATGGAAACTCAATTTAATTGTGATATGTGATTTGAGAATTGTGAGAAATATTAAGTTTGATAATATATGATGTATGATCTAAGTGTAATATGATAAAATTGAAGCTCTGTGGGCAAGGAAATCGTACCTTGCTAGGGTTAGGGTTTCGTGTTGGCTGAGGAGGAGAGAAATCCACGAAGAGCACAGAATTGATTGATGGATTGAAGAGGGGAGAACGACAGGTGGGCAATTACTCCAATGACACGTGGCAGAACCCCTAGAATCCGAAAATCGTGTTAGGGTTATTGGGATTCCAAGAGCCTTCTTCTTGAGTTCTTCCACTCCTATAATCCAGAAATCGTGTTAGGATTATTAGGATTCCAAGAGTCTTCTTGAGTGCTTCTGGTTAAGAGATTGTCCAAGTCCTTCGATCTTCCAGGAGTCCAAGTCTTGTGTCTGAAGAGAGATCCAGCGGGAGGTCCAGAGTTCCAAGAGATATCCCCTTCCCAATGGAATGAAAGGGGTATTTATAGGGTTTTCTGAAAAGTGGTCATGTGCCAGGCACATGTCCTCAAGAAAATTCTAGAAATACCCTTTAATCACCAGAGTAATAGCCAGATCGCCTTGTCCTTCTAAACACCAATCCAATCCCTCATCAATTCCCAAAACGAGCCGCCTCCACGAGCCTTGTGCCTTGGGACATGTGGAGGATTCTTTTAGGTCCAACCTCTTTATTTCTGGCTTTTTCATCTTCATTTCCTTAGGTCATGCGAACCCTAATTTGCATATTTAATGAGGTCGTGGAACCCTAGTTGTGCATTTAATTCAATTAGGACATATGAACCCTAATTTACACTTGGGCCCACATTTGCCTTCCTGTACGAGAGTCGCGTTTCCAAAGAGACGATCGTGCAAGAATAATGCAAGCTTTTGAACGATTTTGTTGGACTCCACCTACAGGTCTTGAATACAATGGTCATAGTAGAGGGAACCCTTAGGGAGCCAAACCCTTAGGATTAAACTCTAGAGAGGCAAAACCTAGCAGGGCTCTTCCTTGGACATATCGGGAAATCCTCCAAAAACCTTTCCATAGCTTGCCCAAGATTTGTTTCCTTATTTTTTCTGGAAATTGAAACAAGAAAAAATAATCAAATATCACCAAATAAAATTCAATCTAATAAAATCCTTCTTTTGGTAAATCAAATCTTTCCTTTTTATCAAATCAAATCTTAATTTTATTTTGGAAATAAAATTAAATCTTCCTTTATTTGACTTTGAAAGAAAGATTTTTTTTTCTTTTTTTTCTATTCTATATATATATATACGCAGGGTCGGCCTTGAGGGGGTGCAGAAGGGGCGACCGCACAGGGCCCCCGAATTATTTTTTTGTATATATGTAGAAAATTGATTATGGAAGTTTGATTGATGATTTTGCAGCAAAAAATGCAAGAATGATGTTAGCGATCGTGTGAAGTTTATTGTCCATTTAAGTTTTAGCTACCTTTTTTTTTAATTGATAATTTATTGAAATTTTAGCTATATTTTCTTTCTAATTGATAATTTTGTTACTCGACTTTGACATTTATTATTTTAATTAATGATGAATTTTGTTATAAATTGTGCTTTATATATTGGACTGATAAAAAAAATTAATAGTTTTATATGCGGGAGGGCCCCTATTTTTTTATCGCACAGGGCCTTCAAATTCTTAGGACCGGCCCTGTATATATGTATATATTAAATTTTTTTAAAAGGAAATTAACCATTTTCGAAATCTTATTTTATTTCAAACATAAGATAAAATCTTATTTTATTTCAAAAATAAGATAAAATCTTATCTTATTTTTGGAAAATAAAATAAAATCTTTCATTATATTATTTTGGAAAGAAATAAAAATAAAAGAGTGAATATTCATAAAACATGAATCCACAACCACTTATCTTGCATCCGAGTCGCTTTGTTTGGAGGCCCGTTGCCACACCCATATTGCCGAACCCTAATGATTTGCAGCAGAAAAGAGAAGATTATATATATCATGATTCGTAGGTGGAGTCCCTTTTTTTTTTCTTATCAATCATCATGCACCCATCCGAATTAGAAGAAGTGAGTTCTGTTGCCACTATAATTTAGTGCTTCTATTTGTAATAAGAACGGTCCCATGGAAACTAATTATATATGCTCAATCCCAATCCTCCCCCTAGCTGCATGAAGGATGTATGTATCTAAAGTAGGAACCTCAAACTTGTTATGCTACATACAGCGGGTTTCCTATTTTAGTGGGATGTTCCCAATCTTAGGCATTGATCCGCACTCCCGAACCTTAAAACTTATTGACACGAACGGTTTTGTGTAACTTGACTAGGAGTATCTTTGTCCGGAGAATAAAATTTTCAGAATATCAGGGATGCAACAGATAGAATATGATACCTTGACTAGGAGTATCTTTGTTCGGTGAATAAAATTTTCAGAATATCAGGGATGCAACAGATAGAATATGATACTCCATTAGCTAGGATATATTTTGTTGATTACCCAATGTGAATGCAAAATCAGTTTGATCCGTGGCATAAAAAAATGGCCTGTTATGTGGTAATTAATGAAATATCTTCATCACATTCCATCATAATTTAAGTAATTTCATTGTCTCTGAGCTTCTTTTTTCCTAAATTTGTGACTTTGCATCCTCCTCAATTGCAAATATTGTAACTTGCCATATATTAGGAAAATAATCCGGTTGAAATTTGAGGATACCCTTCTTGTTTTTACCATATTCCTTTACCGGAGTAGTAGAAGAATTTATTTATGCAATAGGATACGAGCCATGCATGGCAATACTACACATTGATATCCATCCTTCAACGCCGCTATCTCTTCGTATCATAAAATAACCATTCTTGCCTCAATTAGCTCCCCACGAATTCTTGCAAATCTACTATTTCATACCATATTCACTTGTCCCTTCGATGATTTATTTCATGAAGCGAATTTACAATTTGAGCCATAAAGATTATAATCAAACTCAATAACTTAATCATTATAGGCTTCTCCACAACTTCGGGGGAAAAGATCATATCTCTGACATCATTGAGGCCTCCGGTAAAGAAATCCAAGAGGTTGAATACGAGTCTAAAGCCAGAGTGTTTAGCAGTTCCCTTCCTGCTCCTAAAGGCTTCTCAAAAACACTTGTCAAGGCAACCCGCAACGCTGTACTTAAAAAGTCCAAATACAAAGTCAAATCCTTATGGCCTTATTTTAGCACTTGAACACTGTTGGAAAAACTCCTCCAATTATAACTGTCTTTAAAAAATTAAATAAACTAGAAAATAATATCACAATAATAAATCAAACACAAGACACCAAATTTTACGTGGAAAACCCTCTAAAACTAAGAGGTAAAAACCACGGGCCAAACTCCGAACAATTCCACTATAATCAACTGTGAATACAAATAGTCCTTCCAAGTTTTATAACTAAAAACTTGAAATATTAAGAAATTGAAAGAATACAAGAATACCTCAATTTGAGTGAAAACTCAAATTACTTCAACACCCAGAACCTTCGAATTAATTAAAGTCTTCAAGCAATTAATTGATCCGAAAAAATGATGATAACTTGTGAATAAACCTTCACAAAACCTTCTCAATTTTTTTGCAACTCACAGTTTTTCGTTCTCTCTATTCTGAGTATTAATCTCAAAACAGAGCACTCAAATTCTGATTACTCGTTCTGTGTGTACTACTACATCACAAGTCCATGTATATATATATAGACTCGTTGAGTTGATCCAAGTTGATCTCGGATCGAAAAACCCACTCAAAGCCTTCTAATATAATATATATACTTTCAGAATTCTAATTCATGTTGGCTTGGGAATTCACGCCATTCCTAAATCCTTTTCCATATAAGAGATATATATTCCCTTAATTCCTTTTCTAATTAGACTTTTGTCTAAAAAACCTCGTGGGTTTGGACCCCCACAAATCCAACAATCTCCCCCTCCAAATCCATGAGAGGGGGCTTTCACCGTGACCCCGTCACTTGGAGTCCATCCCGACCAACTCCTTGCAAAACTCTAGTTTGTCGCGAGTTACAACCTTTGTCAACATGTTTGAAGGGTTCTCGTCGGTATGAACTTTTTTCACTTTCATCAATTCCTTCTCCATCACTTCACGAAGCCAGTGATAACGAACATCAATGTGTTTGGTACGATTATGATACGTGGCATTTTTGGTCAAGTCAATTGCACTTTGACTGTCACAATAAACCACATATTCATCCTGTGTCAAACCCCAACTCTTGGAGAAACCGTTTCAACCATAATATCTCTTTGCCTGCTTCCGTAGCGGTGATGTATTCTGACTCAGTTGTAGACAAGGCAACACACTTCTGTAACTTGGATTGCCATGATACAACTCCCCCCGCAAAAGTAAATAAATACCCCGAAGTAGACTTCTTCTCTTCAGAACATGCCATGTCTGCATCTGTAAAACCCTCCAAGACTGGACTCGAACTACCAAACCCCAAACACAAACTGGAAGAAGCTTTCAAGTATCTGAGAATCCACTTAACTGCTTCCCAATGTTCTCTACCAGAATTTGACAAATACTTGCTCACAACGCCAACTGCATGAGCAATATCTGGCCGTGTACAAACCATCGCATACATAAGACTCCCTACAGCAGAGGAGTAGGGAACTGCTGACATATCATCTCTCCCTTCCTTAGTAGAAGGACACATGCGCTTTGTCAACTTAATATGATTGGCCAGTGGTGTGTTAACTGGCTTAGCATCACCCATGTTGAACCTTGCAAGCACTCGTTCAACATACTTCTCTTGTGACAACCACAACCTTTTAGCTTTTCTGTCACGAGCAATCTTCATGCCCAAAATCTGCTTAGCCGGGCCTAGGTCCTTCATATCAAAGGACTTGAATAACTCACCCTTGAGCCTGCGAATCATATTACCATCTTGCCCAACTATCAACATATCATCTACATATAACAACAAAATAACGAAGTTATCATCCGAGAACCTTTTAACATACACACAATGATCTGCAATTGTTCTGCTGTAACCTTGATCCATCATGAATGAATCAAATTTCATGTACCACTGCCTTGGGGCTTGTTTCAGGCCGTACAAACTGTAATAACCCAATATTTTTATATAATTAAATAAAAAATTTTGCGTATAATTTTTTTTTATATATATTATGTTTATCAAAATAAATGTGGGAATATGTGCAAGGTAAAGAATATGTATATATGTGATAAATATATATTTATTTATTACATGAATGATTTTGAATTAATTTTTCGATAAAAGAATTGTTGATTATTATAAATTATATTCTTATAATAAATTAACTTTGTAGTAAAAATATTTTATTATTTAATTTTCATGAAAATATGACTAATATATTATTTCAATAATATAAGAAATGATTTATAGAATTATTATAATAATTATTTTATTATATGAATTAATCAAGATTAATTAAGTTAATTATTTTAACTTAATTAATAATGGGATATATTAGGTAAAGTGTCATTATAGATCAAAACCCTAATTTTGATCTATGTTATGAAATTTCAGAATTTATACAATTATTATATAATTGTATTTAAAATGAAAGTATATTTATGTTGTGAATAATGAGAATTTATTTTCTTAAGGAATTTGGATATTAAATATAATTATTAATTATATTTTTTTCCAAATATATGTAAGTATGTTAATACAATATATGATTATGAATTATATATATAATTATGATAATTAACATAATTATATGAATATATGTTATGAATTAATTTATTTTATTTTATTTAAATATTAACATAATAATTGATCATGATGTATTTAAATGAAAGGGGGTATTTATGTGATTAAGAAAAATAATTAGGAAACCTTAATCCTAATTTGCAAGTTTTAAGTAATTAGGAAATCCTAATTTTCATTTTTAGAAAGTTTAATTTTCATTTTAACTATAATTAGAAATACTAAAGAATTATATATATATATATATATATATATATATATTTTAACCTAAGGGTTAAACCCTAAGGGTCAAAACCTTAAGGGTTGGAACAAAATGTCTAGAAAGCCATTAAAAATGTAAGCAAAATGACCAAAGTACCCTTTTTGCATTATTTAATAAGATGAAGTATAGATCTTGCCATATTTGTGGTTGTTTACCAACTCTAGCTCAGCCATGTGACTTAAAACAACAGCCATCAGCCACCTTGCATTAACCAAGTTCATTGGATCCAAGTATATATAAATTAAGAGAGAGAAAAGTCACAAAATTTGCTCATTTGTTCAACTTACTCTTAACCAAACTCTCTCAACTCTAAACCCACAAAATTGTTAACTGGACCAGTCCTCAATCAAGTCCCTACCACCTCCATAACAGTTTAGCAAAGCCAGATTTAAGTTTTGTTCAAAGAAAGGTAAACCCTAAACCAAAAATTTTTGATCTTGGTTGCTATGATAAAAGTTATGTTTAAGTGTTAATATATGTTGTATATTATGTGTATTGATGATCTGGGTTGTTATATCATGGATCCATAACATCTAGATGCACGAAATTGAAGATTTCAAAAATTTGAGAAAATTTTAAAATGTTGTCTGACAGCCATATGTCAGAGCTCATAGATCTTTGTGTGTTAGATTTTATGTGTGTTTGATGTTATAAAATTGTTCTATGCCATGAGGAGAGTAGACTGGAAGTGGAATCAAGTCCATACCATGTCTAGATCTCAAGATATAAGTGGTCAAACATGGTTGACCGATCAGATTTTTAATTTCTGGAAAATCCAAAAATTTTCTAAGTGTTGAACAGTTTCTGACAACCATTTTGTAAACCTCGGATCTTGATATTTTTAATGTTTTGGACCATTTTAGTGTTTGTTATTTGTAGTCTGACATATGGACTACACAATCATGTCTTTAGAACACCTATATTAACAACAGAATCAAAGTTATTAAAGGTCAAAGTGCGTTGACCGGCCATGACTTCACGTTTCTGGGCTGCCCAGAAAATTAAGAACAGCATCTGACAGCTACTTTGATTGCTTATAACTTCTAGTTGTAATGTAGGATGACCATGAAACTTGATTGTGGTTGTAGTATTACATCAATACTATAACACTAATTAAATTAGCAACCCAGAAAACATCAAAATCAAAGAATTACAAGTGGTCAAAGTAGGTACCTTGAACACTGAGTTTGAATGTTCTTGAGGCTCAAGAACACCTAAAGCGACACTTTCCGTCGCGATAGCCCTTTAGCGACGGTTTTAAATTAAAATTAATTATTAATTAAAATAAATAGAAATTAATTATTAAAAATTCATAAAATTATTTTAAGTTATAAAAATTAACTTTTAATAATTTGAGATATATTTCATTAATAATTTAATTTATTTAAATATTAATGATATTAAATTTATTTAATAATTATATTAAATAAATTACTTAAAAATGATTTTAATATTTTAAAAATCATTTAAAATTATATTAAAGTATTAAAAAATATTTTAAGTTATAATAAATGATTTTTAATATTTTGAGTTAAATTTCATTAATTAATATTAATGATAATAAATTTATTTAATAATTATATTAAATAAATTAGTTAAAAATGGTTTTAATATTTTAAAAATGATATTAAGGTTTTAAAAAGTATTTTAAGTTATAATAAATAACTTATAATATTTTGATAAGAATTTCATTACTATATTAATATTAATGATAATAAATTTATTTAATAATTATATTAAATAAATTATTTAAAAATGATTTACATGTCTTATAAATCATTTAAAGGTGAAATAAATATTTTAAAAATATTTTAAGTTATAATAAATAACTTTTAATATTTTGATATGAATAACATTAATATTTTAATATTAATGGTAATTATTTAAAAATGATTTTAATATTTTAAAAATTATTTGAATGTAATATTAATGTTTTAAAAATGTTTTAAGTTATAATAAATAACTTTTAATATTTGAAAATAAAATACATTAATATTTTAATATTAATAGTAATTATTTAAAAATAATTTTAATATCTTAAAAATCATTTAAAGGTAATATTAAGATTTTTAAAATGTTGTAAGGTTATAATAAATAACTTTTAAAGTGTTGACATGAAGTTCATTAATATTTTAAATTATTTAAATATTAATGATAATGAAATTATTTAACAATTAAATCAATAAAAATGATATAAGTGTTTGAAAAATTATTATAAATGATTTTAATGTTTGGAAAAATATTATAAAAGATAATTCAATTATCTAGTATAATATTTAAGTTCTTGAACAAAGTTTCATTAAAAAGAAATTCGTTAATTATCCGATAATGCAATCGGGATGCCGAAACGATACCGAACTCAAACCAAATCGACATAGTTTGACTAGATACTCGTTTTTATGTGTTTTAATGACTGTTATGGATATGTGACAACGTGTTTAAGTTGTATAATGACTACAAATGAGCAGTATTATGTGTTAAGTTGTATTATTCTAATTGAAAGAATAATTCTATTGATGATAGGACTTGATATTAAAGATAACAGATTAAGCTATACTACGTAACAGTAATCAGCTATCAAGGCAAGTTCTCTAACCTTACTCAAATGTTATATTGATCAAGTATCTCTACTCCTCGCAGTTATTCTATGCGATGGATCCTAGTAAGCTAAAAGCATATTCATGAATAATTATTGTCAATTATTCATATCTGTAATGATATCCATGATTCACTTATGAACTTATTCTTATATTGTGGAATTTTATTCAATTCAGTTATTATTTATTAATATCTCATTATTATCTGTTATCATACAAGTATCTCCACTTGTATGAACTGTTGTACTCATAAAAGAACTCTGGAACTAGAAATTCTTTGATATAACAAATCCTGTTACACACTGTAAAATTTTGGTATGTGTTCATAATTTAAAGACTGTCTAAGATATTTGACTCGGCTAGACATAGTTTGAATTGCACTGTTAGATAGTATTAGTTATGATAAAGTTGCCTAACTAAATTGTTTAGTTAGGACTCCAGACTGAGTATGAACAACCCTTAATGGAGAAATTATTTATGTGCCCTAGGCGAACAGAGTGAACGAATTATCAGTTCAAACAGATAGTATTGATCAATACAGGACATAATGGGGCTGATCACCCTACATGTCCGTAAGACCAGAGCGGTTTACAGATAAATTTCTGTTTAACCTTTTTGAAAATGAAAAATAAAAGTTCATGGTCCGTTGACCGCTCAATATTTATAGTCACTACGTCGTTTCAAAATTTTAAACGATTTGATATGTTATTAAGATATGTTTCGAAAGACTTCACAACTATTGATTCGTTGTAGAAGTATACCTCAAGGAAAACATTTACTTCTTTCAGCTAAAGTTTATTAACTGCTATTACTTGCTGAGCAATTGAATACTCATTCTTGCTTTAAATTAAATATTTTCAGCTAAGCGTGATCAACCAGAGGGCTCTGGCAAAAACAAAAGAAAAGGAAAGCTGCAAGAATAAGTTTTATGGTATCGTGTGTAATAGTTAGACTTTATTAAGACAATATTATTTATTATCTATCATGTAATGAATGTTCAAAGGTCGTGTACCTGAGATTAGACAACTCTGATATGTAAATTAAGTTTGTTTATTTATATTATAATTATTCCGCTCAAAGAAATGATATTGTGTAGCACCAAGTTCGGGTTTCAAGTACCTGAATTTGGGGGCGTCACACAAACTTTTTTTCAACCTGCAAACCAAGTGCTCTTTCCCTTTAACTTCAAATCCCTCTGGCTGCTCCATGTAGATTTTCTCCTTCAAATCACCATGAAGGAATGCAGTTTTCACATCTAGTTGCTCAAGCTCAAGATCCATACTAGCTACTAATCCCAACACTGCTCGAATAGAGGTCATTTTTACAACTGGAGAAAAAATCTCATCGAAATCAATACCTTATTTTTGAGCAAAACCCTTGACCACCAATCGAGCCTTGTACTTCACTAGTTTTTCACCATCCTTTTTCAGCTTGAACACCCATTTATTCTTCAATGCTTTCCTGCCCTTCGGAAGTGTAGTCAGCTCATAAGTGTGATTCTTAGTGCAACGAATCCATCTCATCCCGCATAGCTCTCAGTCAATTATTCTTCTCCTTATGTGCCTTAACTTCTTGAAAAGTTTCTGGTTCTCCCTCCTCAGCAACTAAAAGATATTCAGACGAAGGATACTTGACTGATGGCACATGTTCTCTCGTAGATCTTCTTAGCTGAGGTTCTTCCATATCAAGTTGAGGGGGCTGCTCCCCCTGCTCAACACTCTCTGCATCTGATCCATCACCATCGTGCAACTCTGTATCAGTCACATATTCATTCTGACCTCCTTTTCCAACTGTGGCATTCTGTAATGGCGAAGGAACTCCGCTGAGGTCTGGAACTTTATTTTCCCTAGGTTGTGTAACATTATCAAAATCCTCATAATTCTGGTGCTCATGAAACACCACGTCTTTGCTTCTGAACAATTATCTCTGAACTGGATCCCATAACCTGTACCCAAACTCTGCATCTCCATAGCCAACAAACACACATGGAGTAGATTTGTCATCAAGCTTCGATCTTTATTCCTTGGGGATATGTGCAAAAGCCTTGCACCCAAATACCCTCAAATAAGAATAGGGCACATCCTTACCACTCCAAATCTTCTCTGGAATCTGAAAGTCCAACGGTGCTGATGGAGATTTATTAATCAGGCAACAAGCGGTACGAACAGCTTCACTCCAGAATGACTTAGGAAGCTTAGCCATTCTCAACATGCATCGGACTCGCTCAATAATAGTGCGGTTCATTCTCTCAGCCACACCATTATGCTGTGGGGTGCCAGGAACTGTCTGCTCATGTCGAATACCGTGTTTCACACAATATGCTGCAAACTCCTTTGAAGTGTATTCCCCTCCGTTGTCACTGCGAAGGCACTTCAATAATTTTCCAGTCTCTCTTTCAACCATAGCATGGAAACTCTGAAAATACTGGAATACCTGGTCTTTTGTTTTCAACAAAAACACCCACACCTTACGTGAAGTATCATCAATAAAAGTAACAAAATATCTATTGCCACCTAATGACTCAACCTCAATGGGACCACATACATCAGAATATACTCTCTTAAGTAACTCAGATTTTCTTTTAGAGGAGCTGATAAAAGAAACTTTATTCTGCTTACCAAACAAACAATAATCACAAGGGTTTAGTACAGTACCTTTAGCAAAAGGAATGAGGGACCTCTTTGCTAACATCTGCAACCCTTTTTCACTCATGTGTCCAAGCCTTTTATGCCACAGATTCGGTGAAGATTCATCTTCAATTGCATTCAACTCGTTAGAACACACCTTCACATGAATTTTGTATAATGAGCAACAAGCAGTACCTCTAGCGACTACCATAGTACCCTTGGTAAGCTTCCACTTTCCGCTGCCGAAGTGATTCTCATAGCCTTCCTTGTCCAAGGCCATACCAGAAATCAAGTTGAGGTGCAAATCTGGAACATGTCTCACATCCCTCAAAGTAATAGTGCAGCCTATATCTGTCTGTATGCAAACATCACCAATTCCAACAATCTTGGACTGATCAGTGTTACCCATCCTCACAAACCCAAAGTCTCCGGCTTTGTACGTGATGAAGAATTCTCTCTTGGGAGTAGCATGATACGAAGCACCTGTATCAATAACCAAATCAATCTTCTAATCAACAACATGTAAGCATTCTTCTTCCCCGAACGAAAGAAGCACAACATCCTCAGTAACTGTAGCTGCAGTATTCTTCTCCTCAACTTTTCCTTGCTCACCAGTTTTCTGCTTGGCTAACCAGATCTTGCAATTTCTTTTGAAGTGACCCTCCTTGTTGCAATGAAAACACCTGTATGTAGCACCTTCTCTTGTCTTTGACTTGCTCCTATGATTTTTGGAATTTTTACTTTTACTGCGATTCAAGTTTTCCTTGTGAGATCCCCTGAAGTTACTTCTACCCCTGTTCTCTGCCACAAGTGTTTATGTCTTAAAATTCAAACCCTGCTCCTTTCGTCTTGTTTCCTCGTTGTGTATGCTGTCCTTGATCATCTGCATGGTTATCTTTCTTTCCGGAGCTGAATTGCTTAGTGACACAACCAAAGTTTCCCAACTGTTAGGCAATGAACTGAGAAGCAACAATGCCTGAATCTCATCCTCAAGATTCAACTTCATGGTAGACAACTGGTTCACCAATCCCTGGAACTCACTCATATGCTCGGATACACTGCTACCATCTTTATACTTCAGGTTCACAATCTTTCGAATCACAAAGGTTTTGTTCTGAGCATTATTTTTCTCGTACATGGACTCTAATGTAGTCCACAGTGTATAAGCATCCGTTTCCTGCGAAATATGGAGGAACACACTTTGATCGATCCACTGTCTGATGTGACCGATCGTTTTTCTGTTCATCTTTTTCCAATCAGCCTCGGTCTTGTCCACTGGCTTTTTTCTCTTAAGCTCCAGTGGATCATACAAATCCTTGTAGTAAAGGATGTCTTCCATTCTAGGCTTCCATATCGAAAAATTAGATGATGTCAATTTAATCATGGCGCCACTTGATTCATCCATCTAATTTATCAAAAAACCAATCGTGTAAAGAACCTTGCTTTGATACCACTTTGTTGGAAAAACTCCTCCAATTATAACTGTCTTTGAAAAATTAAATAAACTAGAAAATAATATCACAATAATAAATCAAACACAAGACACCAAATTTTACGTGGAAAACCCTCTAAAACTAAGAGGTAAAAACCACGGGCCAAACTCCGAATAATTCCACTATAATCAACTGTGAATACAAATAGTCCTTCCAAGTTTTATAACTAAAAACTTGAAATATTAAGAAATTGAAAGAATACAAGAATACCTCAATTTGAGTGAAAACTCAAATTACTTCAACACCCAGAACCTCCGAATTAATTAAAGTCTTCAAGTAATTAATTGATCCGGAAAAATGATGACAACTTGTGAATAAACATTCACAAAACCCTCTCAATTTTTCTGCAACTCACAGTTTTTCGTTTTCTCTATTCCGAGTATTAATCTCAAAATAGAGCACTCAAATTCTGATTACTCGTTCTGTGTGTACTACTACATCACAAGTCCATGTATATATATAGACTCCTTGAGTTGATCAAAGTTGATCTCGAATTGAAAAACCCACTCAAAGCCTTCTAATATAATATATATACTTCCAGAATCCTAATTCATGTTGGCTTGGGAATTCACGCCATTCCCAAATCCTTTTCCATATAAGAGATATATATTCCCTTAATTCCTTTTCCAATTAGACTTTTGTCTAAAAAACCTCATGGGTTTGGACTCCCACAAACCCAACAAACACAACAGGAAATTACTCATCGGGCTGCGTCTGACTTGACAAGTGATTCTCTGAAGTTATCCGATGGGGGCTCAAATTTCTCAAACATAATATGTTGGCTCGTGAGTATAGGAATGCGATTTGTGGACTTTTTCATCACGCCATCATTGTGGGTTGCTTCTCATGTCGACTAGCTATTCTCATAGTCTTGCTCTACAGTTGCGGACGAGTTGTGAGTTTCTTGTACTCTTGTAATTATTGGATGTTTCTTTGTTGACATCTACTGAATCCGTAGAAATAATTGCAGATTTTTTCTTTCTCTGCACTGGATCTATTACAGTCCTAATCAGATCTTGGCATTTATATGATGTTAGTGTACCTCTTTTTGTAAAGGGGTTGCCTATTTTGGGCCATTCAACTTAACAAGGATCTTGACTCGGATATTCTCAAAGAAAAGACAACACCACAACTAGGAAGCATCTATTCCGGGCCATTTCACCTTAACAAGGATCTTGGCTCGGATATTCTCAAAGAAAAAGCAATACCGCAAGGAGGAAACATCTATTCCGGGCCATTTCACCTTAACAAGGATCTTGGCTCGAATATTCACGAGAAAAGGCAACACCACAACGAGGAAGCATCCATTCACCTTAACAAGGATCTTGGCTCGGATATTCATAAAGAAAAGGCAACACCGCAACGAGAAAACATCTATTTCAGGACATTTCACCTTAACAAGGATCTTGGATCGGATATGCACGAAAAAAGGCAACACCACAATGCGGAATCATCTATTCCGGGCAATTGTAGTCTTTCTTTTATTTTTCGAGCTCCATTACCTTGATCACATCTCGATTTTTTCCCTTGGATATTCTCAAAGAAAGGCTATAATTTTCACGATGAAGAAACATTCGTTCCTAGCAGTTGAATTGTGGAGCAACAAAACTCAAAGGTATATAGGGGAAAACCCCCTAGGTGGCCGAACCTTACAGGGGTTGAACCTTGGGGGTCTTGGCCCTTTTCTTTTTTGTTCTTTCTTTATTCTTTTGTTCGAATGCCTTCTTTTTGCTTGTGTGTGTTTTTCTGCTTGCTTCTTCTTTCAGGTAACTCCAATCTTTCTTTTGTCTTCCGAGCCCCATTACCTTGATTATATCTTAGGTTTTTTCCCTCGAATAATAAAGAAAGATCGATGCTTTTGAGAACTCGAAGTGGTGCTTCGCTCCGATGACCAAACAATGAACCATGAAGGAAGCAAGACCCTGCCGTTGGACCACCCTAGGTAGCCGGGTTGAACCTTAAGGGGTTAAACCCTACGGGTTCAAGCCCTAGGAGGCCGATCCTCAGATAATTTTTTTCGTCTTTGGGTTACTTCGTTTCTTTTCTCCTTTTCAGGTGTCCTTATGCATATATCTCAGACTTCATTCTTTGCTATGGTAAGTACTTTGAGTTTAAATGATTACCTTGACACCTTTTTCTTGCTCTTTAAAGCCCTTATGTTGAATTCTTCTTGCTTGCAAGCCTTCTCCACTGAACATTCTGCAGACCAGGAAACTGCCAAGGAGGCCCCGTTCCTCAGTGATTGGGGAAGGGCTCCCCTCTTTTGGTACTCCGACGTCTTTTGGGAGAAAATTCAGGCTTATGACCGTCCAATTCAGTTATGAAGGAAGACTTGTTTCTATATGCAGCGGCTTACGAATGTTGGGATGACTTTCCACATTCCGATCGCATTCCCCGCATATGCATAGGAGGAACAAGAGTATCCTTTCAGCCCTCTTCGCTTTATGTCTGATTCATCTGGTCGCATTCAGGGATGGCAGGATTGGACTGTCGAGATCCTAGCAAGGGAACGCTGATTATGTGGACATACTCAAGAGTGCTGGCATCTTTCGTTGTGTTCAGCTATATAGAGACCTGCGTATCCAACAGGATCATAACGCCCTTATTGCATTGATCTCACGATGGAGCTCCTCTACTTGCACCTTTGTCACTGCCTGGGGGAAATTCACCCCTACTCTAGAGGATGTCTAAGCCATCTACCAGTAAGTTGCTCACCTTTGCCCCCTGCACATGAGTCACGCCTTTGGTGGGACGATTGTGCAAAATATTTCAAGTGTTTAAGTCTTACTTCAAGTTTCTGAACAATTTGCAGAGCTCGATTTTTCAAGCCTCGAAGACCAAAGTCCTAGGAGAGGGAACCTCTAGGGGGCCGAACCCTAGGGGGTGACCTCTAGAGGAGCTCTCCCTAGACATCATGGAAAATCTTTCATGTAATCTTTCCAAATATTACTCTTTCTTGGAATCTTTTCTCTTCTTCAAAATCAAGGAGTCATCGAGAAGGCGTCAAGTGAGCGTACTTCAAATCGGGGTGAACAAAAGATGAAGAACTTTCTTCTAGGTGGTCGAACTCTAGGGGTCGAACCCTAGGCGGCTTCAATTCGGGAACTTGATCAACGAGCAAGGAGAAGTCAAAGGTAAGAGGGGAGAGCCTCCCTAGGTGTTCGAGCATTAGGGGCCGAACCCTAGGAGACTTTGGCCTCTTCCTTCATTTTTTCCATTTTTCTTCTTGGTTCCCATGTATACTTGGTCGGATACATATTCATAGGGCTTCTTGCGAGATCATCTTGCGAGATTTATTCTTGAAATGCATAGTCTTTCTCTCTATTCTTTGTGAGTAGAGGACTTAGATAGGCTTAGCTTAGGTTGATGATTTCTCGATCCTCCACGGGCCTTGATATGTCTCCCTTCTGTACTAGGCTGGATCTCTTTACTTCCAATTATCATGTTGTTGTACTTCGTTCGGAGGTCACTTCACATCATCATGAGAATGACTTGCTTTATGTAGAGCTTTAGGAGCTTCAAGATGCCATAAGTAAATTAAAGAACAAACTTTCGGGGAATTGAGTCAGCTGCCCAAGACCTTGAGGAATTGATAGCCTCAAATACGAAGGCTCGAGATACCGCCATTATCAACTTGGAGGCTTTAGCTATGCCCCCTCTTCCATTCAACATGTCATGGTCTTTAGATCATGAACTTTTGTAGTCTCTCATTTCCTGTTTCAGAAGACTCATTTGCATGTATATTTCCGTTATCAGAATAAAGTTTCTTCAACATTATTAATTGTCTTTAACTTGAATTCTTTCTTAAGACCAAATATTCAAACATTAAATAGTAAGTCGTTCAAATTAATACTCTAAGACAACAATATGTATAATACGAGATTAAACATAAGTTTTGTTTAAAAACATAAGTTTTGTTTAAAAATATATTTTTTTCAATTTCTCGCAAATCAATCACTTGAATCCATACTTTTTTTAACAAATCAGAAAATTATTCAAGTATAAGTGAAAGTTTGTCATTTTATTAACAATCAGATTACTTTTAACAAAAAATATAACGTTCAGATTTTCGTAAAAGAAAGTAAATCTTGCTTTTGTCTGAAAAAAGCATAACGTTCACCACTTTTGAAGATAAAGTGTAACTTTTTTCGGGGTTGAGGGCTTATACTCAGGTGCCTCAACCACTTTTAGAGTTGAAAGTGTAACTCCCGATGACTTATAGTCAGGTATCTCGATTACTTTTAAAGTTGAAAGTATAACTTCTGAGGACTTATAGTCAGGTGCCTCAATTACTTTTGAAGTTAAAAGTAAAACTTTTCGGGTCTGAGGACTTAAAGTCAGGTGCCTCGATTACTCTTGAAGTTGAAAGTATAACTTCTGAGGACTTATAGTCAGGTGCCTCAATTACTTTTGAAGTTAAAAGTATAACTTTTCGGGTCTGAGGACTTATAGTCAGGTGTCTCGATTACTTTTAAAGTTGAAAGTATAACTTTTCGTTATCCGAGGACTTATAGTCAGGATGCCTCGATTACTTTAGATGATAAAGTATAACACTTGGGTGTCTCGTCACTTGGGTCGTCCAATTTCATGGTAAGTGTGATCTACGAGGACTTGAAATCGGGTGCCTCGTCACTTGGGTCATCCAATTTCTTGGCAAGTGTACTCTACAAGGACTTGGCCACCATTTAGAGTGGACCACCATTTTGGGTGGATTTTTTGATTTTTTGTATCTACAGCTCAGAGATCTTTCAATGGTAGAACCAGTATTTATGTCGTCCATCATCTTATGTTGATGAAGCTTGTGTAGCAAAGCTTCTCATGTCTTCGGATGATTATCCTGGATTTTTGAGAAAATCTTCATCAAGACATTATTCGTGGCCTTTGTTTGTCCTTTGACTTTGGGTAGTAAAGTGGTGATTTATAGTGTTTCACCATGTATCTCTTAGTCAGATTCTTGACGTCCCTATTGATAGAGGGAGTTCATTTATCTGATAAGATGTTCGGACAGTGGCTTGTTTAGCACAATGTTTCCCTTTCCAATTCGATTTCACCAGCTGCTAACTTCTCGTGATAGATGCTTCGCAGACTGTGACAGTCCATGGTGGAGTGTCCTATGTGTTGATGGTACACACAGAAGTCTGGTCTCCTCTTTCATTTCTTTCGTCACAACAAATCTGGGTCTGGGAGGTTCCACCACTCCATGTTCAACCCATTGTTCATACAGGTCCCTGAATGCCTTCTTCACTGCATGTGACAGGCTTCTGGAATCGGTGTTCTAGTATACTTGTCTATGGGCTTTCCTCTGCTTTGTTCAAAATTTCTCTTGCTCTTGTCCTCTTAGCCCCCATGTGGTTTTGACTGAGAATCTGCCAAAGCTACAGTTGCCGTACTCTTGCCCTTCCATGTAACTGTCGCATGGTTGGTGGGCAATGTCATGATTCCTCCCAAGTCTTGTGCAAAAGATGAGAGGGTCGCAAATGAATCACAGGCCTTCGTAATGAGATGGGGCTTAAAGGAGTCTAAAGCACCATTATTGAAGATGCTGACCAAGTTCTTTTCCTCGATTGGCTCTGCACACTTCTGTGCCTGGGCCCTGAACCTGTCCACATAATCTGACAGCTCCTCACTCGGCTTCTGCTTGAATCGCATCAGCTCTACAATGACCCCTGTTTCTGCACGTAGAAAAATTTCTTAAAAATTATAATTTTAAATCATCCCAATCATAGGACTGATCCCTTCTTCAAATTATAGTACCAACTGAAGGCACTATCCGTTAAACTCTTGTTGAATTCCCTCATCAACAAGTTGTGGTTGTTTACTTCCTCATATCTCAGCCACGGAGACATCGACTCCACTGAACCTGGCAATGTGCTCCCTAGCATTTTTTTTCTCCCCGTTGTATTTTGGAAAGTGTGGGAGATGCTCAATATACCCTGTTGGGTAAGGCTGTCTCCGAATGTGTGCCGGATAAAGTGGAGTAAAGTCTAACTCCGATGGTCGGGATGTCTGCCTGCAAAGTTGATTAATCACGTCGATCATATCATCCTTCGTCATGTACTGGCTCGTGACATGGACTCTCTGGGGTGCTCTGATGCACTGTTGCATTGGTGGGGTGTACGCCAAAGAGATCGGCTGGTGTACACTTGCATCGTGCAACGCTTGCGTTAGTGGCAGTTGTTGGCTCATTCACTGGACATGGCTTGGGATGGTCGGCACATGCACTTGTGAAAACGCGGGGAAAGCAGTCGGGATGATGTTTGTCTGAGGTTGGCCTGCTTCAAATCCGGGTTGTGGGGTGTCCACCACTGTTCTGGAGTTCTAAGTTGATAATTGGAATCGACTGATTCTCCATTAATGGAGGTACAATCTGATTCTCCTTGTTGTTGCTGCCATTGTTGTTGTCTTCCCCTCCTGCTTGTTCTTCATGCGAACTGCCCGGGAACATGGTCTTGAAAGTAAGGATCTGCATCAACTGCTGGCGGAAGTTCCCCATTTCCTCTTACTTCCTCTGCATCTCCAGCATCATAGCCATCATCATCCCTTGTTCTTCCCGTGCTTCCTTCAACGCCTTAAGCATCTCCAGTTGCACGGCATTTGTCCGCTCTTCGCTTGCATCCTCGCCTTGAGCATCTCCAGTTGCACGACATTTGTTCGCTCTTCGCTTGCATCCTCGCCTTGACTTCCCGCTCCTGTCTAGCTTGACATTTGTTGGTTGTTGATCAGTCATGTATGGTGATGTTGAACTTCCTTTCGAAGCGTCTTCAAGGATGGTTTGGTCGAGATCCAGATTCACGCCTTGGAAAGCTTGATTTGCTTGCCTTGGAACTGGATCCAGTGAAGTAATGCTCGTTGTCGGTGAAACTCTTCTTGTAGTTCTCTCACTTCGAGTTGTGGGCATGCCCTTCACGAATTCTACACCTCCCCAGCAGAGTCGCCAATTTAATGTGGGTAAGGAAATCGTATCTTGCTAGGGTTAGGGTTTCGTGTTGGCAGAGGAGGAGAGAAATCCACGAAAAGCACGGAATTGATTGATGGATTGAAGAGAGGAGAACAACAGTTGTGCGATTACTCCAATGACGCGTGGCCTAGAATTCAGAAACCGTGTTAGGGTTATTGGGATTTCAAGAGCCTTCTTCTTGAGTCCTTCCACTCCTAGAATTCAAAAATCGTGTTAGGATTATTAGGATTCCAAGAGTCTTCTTGAGTGCTTCTGGTTAAGAGAATGTCCAAGTCCTTCGATCTTCCAAGAGTCCAAGTCTTGCGTCTGAAGAGAGGTCCAGCGGGAGGTCCAGAGTTACAAGAGAGATCCCCTTCCCAATGGAATGGAAGGGGTATTTATAGGGTTTTCTGGAAAGTGATCATGTGCCAGGCATATGTCCTCAGAGAAATTCTAGAAATACCCTTTAATCACTAGAGTAATGCCCAGATCGCCCTGTCCTTCTAGCCACCAATCCAATCCCTCAATCAATTCCCAAAACGAGCCACCTCCACGAGCCTTCTGCCTCGGGACACGTGGAGGCTTCTCTTAGGTCCAACCTCTTTATTTCCAGCTTTTCGTCTTTATTTTCTTAGGTCATGCGAACCCTAATTTGCACATTTAATGAGGTCATGGAACCCTAGTTGTGCATTTAATTCAATTAGGGCATATGAACCCTAATTTGCACTTGGGCCCACAAGCTCAAATAAAAATGCATACCAGGAAATGTATGAAGTGTATGTAGTCATTTTGCATAAGATTTATGATGCATGTATAAAATGCATAGCATCAAGAACATGATGCATGACTGAAATATGTAGTATGTATGAAATATGATGCATGAACAATGTTAGACTAGTTGGGCTGTTGTGCTCAAACTTGCAATAATTTATAGATTAAAGATGCGATGTGAATCTTTAAAGATATCTCGTTGATTTCCTTGATTGACAATTAATTAATATTAATTATTTCTAAATCATTAAGTATTGATTCATTCAAAGTTATTTCTAATTTGTATATACTGTATATACTTGTTAAGTAAATTAGTTTCTTACCCTTGCAAAACCTCATGTTTACAGCTAAAAGGACTCGAGGGGTTAGGCATAAAGGATAAAATGAAAGACAAAGCAAGTGAAGAAGATAAATAAATAATAATGTATTAGTTAGCAAATAATTATTTGTTTAATATTTTAGAACTGATGTAATAGTTCATGTACATTAAGACTTCGGATTGTAAGACTAAATTATGTAATTAATAAGCATGGATGTACCTGTGTAGCTTAGCTTATATTAGTAGCTAGTTATTATGAATGTGGATAAATAGTGATAACCAAGTCCGCTGTAACGAGTAAACGAATTTGGAGGCGTCACATAATCTATCTACATAAATCTGCGCACTAAAAAAATTCTCACAAACGAGAAAAATAATCTCCAATATATGGAGAAAATAAAACACTCAAGAGACGATAATGAAAAGGTCGTATGTCACTTTTGTCTCTCCAAGTTGCCACCTACTTTTAAAGTCATCCCTAAAGTTCATTATTTTCGTCAATTAGGTCCTTAAAGTGATATTTTTTGTCAATTATGTCTTTTTACCCGATTTGACTGTAACCTGACCCATTTTGACTAAATTTTGATCCGACCCGACCCAATTTGACCTGACCCCAATTTCACCAATTAAATTGAATCGGGTCAAACTGGATCGGGTTGAGTAAAAATTTGGTCAAAATGAGTCGGGTTACAGTCAAATCGGATAAAAGAAACGGAATCGACAAAAAATGTCACGTTAAAAATTTAATTGGCGAAAAATAAACTTTAGGAATCATTTTAAAAGTGGGTGACAGCGTGGATGGACAAAAGTGACATTTAGCCATAATGAAAATCTCTCACAAAAAGAGAGAAAAAAATCAATCTATCTCATTGAAAAAACGAATCTCACATAACGGAGAAAATAAGCTCCATACAACAAGGGGGAATAAATTATTACCGGGCAATAAAGAGTAAAAGAACAGAGATTTAGGTGAGGATTTCTCCAAAAATAAGAAAACTCTCCCCTAATCTAATTAAAACGTACGGAGGTTAAGGTTATTGCCTAGAGAAAAAGAGAGGACTTAATCCAGCTGCAAGTTAACACATCATTCTTCATTTCATTCAAAATTGAAGGTACTTGAGAAGGAATCATTCATATATGAAAAAGATTGAATATAAAACTAATTATGTCATTTAAAACACATGCATGCCCATTACTTATTCCACAAGTAACACTCAAGTAGCCTCATTAGAGACTAGAGAGGTACTCAAAACCTGAATCTGTAGAGCCATAACATAATCTGGCTTTCCAGATACAACCAGCCACAACAATAGTAAAAGAAACTAATTACAATCAAAATTAGGAAGTATATAAAATAAAAACTGATATTTTCACATGTTAAAATAATATTTCTACATGAGTCTCTCTTACATGGAAGCGAGACCAACTCACTATTCATGTGAGAAAGATCATTTGGAAATATCAATTTTTTATGTGAAAATATCAGTTCCCAAAATGAAAACTGTTATATATGTATTGTCTTATTATGGAGGATAATTTACCCAAATCATATATTATTAACAAATACCAACCCATCCTCTAATAACTTTTTTCAATTTGTTAGTTAGTAATTGTAACTTGAGAACCCTCTTCGCCGCCAATCGGATTATTTGAAGAACACCATGCGTCATCTGTAATAAACTGCATCCATGAATCATCTTTATCTTCTTCATCCATGCATGAACTTGATGCTAAGTTAACATCTGCAGGCGACATCGTTTCATACTCGTTGATGATGACACCTTGTGAATATTCTATTAATGGTAGGCTTGGTTGCCCTTGGTCTTCTAGCTCCGAGCCGCATATTCCATTTTTCTTGAACACACGACACAATGCATAAGAGTCCTGCAATTAAAAATAGGAAATATTAGCTTATAGTATTAATTTTTACCACTTGTGTCGTGCTTTTAGTTCTATATTAGCGACATTCATGATATGATTGCCGTGTGCGGTCCATGCTGCGATACGCAACATGTTTAATATTAATAAAAAAACATCACATAAAAAAAACACTACACGTTATTATAATTTAACCGCTTGTGCCATGCTTTTTACTTTTATATTAGCGACATTCATGGCATGATTGTTATGTTTGATCATGGTGCAATTTGCAACATCTTTAATAATAATAAAAAATACTTCACATAATTTAAAAAAATAGCTAGGTTAGTGATTCTTTCAACAAAAGATCCCTCATCATTGAAAGTAAAGAGATAGGGATGACGTTGTTGCTAACATTCAATAATTGGGGCCGGTGCATTTGATATACATAGATGTTATTTACGGATAAAAAGAAAAGAAATGAAAAGACGAGAACTTGATCAAGAAAGAAAGATTTAATAAAGAGATTGATACACATCAAAATCAAGATCATATGTACTTGTAATCAGGGCCAACAAAACTTTGCCTTTATTCTTCTCTGTATATTGAAAAAAATCCATGGAGATTTGTAGACCTTTATACAAGAAATGCATTTTTAAGCTTTGCCTTTCTTCTCCCTATCTTCTTAGAGAAATGCAGAGAGAACTTAAAACTTTATTTGAGAAATGCATAGGAAAGGTTAACTACAATCAAGTCAAAAATCTAGATGATGAAATTTTGTTGTTTTTTTTGTATGTGTATTAAGGTTTACATCCAGTACACTTCAACTTAATTTGTACTAACAAATTTTAAATTATAACGTCTAATATTAAAAAATATAATATAAAAAATTGTGTGCAATGTATCAAATAAAGACCCAAATAGACAATCAATTTGAGTAGTATATAGATTAAGTTGTAGTTTATATAGAAAGGGAGTTGTAAATGTTATTTAAAATGCGACTTTTTGTAATTTAAATTTAACTTATTTATACATACGGTTTAAATGAACGGAACTACGTAGAATGAGGATCCATCAAATAAGTACCGGAATAGATCCCCTTGACATAATAAATTTAATGGGTTGGAAAAAAAAAATTAGGTATAACGAATGTATATTAATTACATAATTCTATAAAGCTTGAGAATTTATGACGGGAGCAAATGACGTAAAGTCATTGATAGAGAATTGGATAGTCATTGGCTTATTGTAGTGTACATTTGGAATAAAACTAAAGTAGCCGACACTATCTTACAGCATGAAAGTGAAGAGTTTTAGCTGCTTTTAGTTGTAGAATATGGGGTTCTAGATCAAAAGAATAAAAATAAAAATACTTCTAGTAAACAAACAGCTGATTGGGTTTCCAAGAGATCCACTAATATAATATGGGGAATAATACTTTTGTCTCATCTAGGAGAAAGACAAAGTGATCCAAGACTGAGACCAGTTCAAGCAACGAATATAATTAGCAATTTGTTAAATGTTGTTTCTCTCTCTCTCTCTAAATATAATTGGGAGCTGATCTATAATGAAATGTCAAAATAACTATTAATAAAAATAGTGAAGTATCAAAATTGTTATTAATAAAATCTCTTAAAATAATAGGATAGGCACAAGTTTAGGTGTGTCTAAGACACATACTCTCTTTGTCTATATATATTTATATATACCCCCACATAAAATCTCAAGTATACGTTTTAAACACACAAACTTATGTATGTTAATATTTTACCTATTATAACGTAGTTTTAATTGATAAAATGATGCAATATAAAACAACTATTAATGAAAATGGTGAAATACGATACTAATAGAAAATAATTGCATGTAATAATTGTGTGTATATATTAAGAAATAAAGTTAAAGTAGGGTAGCAAGGACAAGTAAGACAATGAGAAAAGCCCAGACTTTGCATGCACGCTTCCATCCCTTTACTATAATAAATCACATGCACAAACCCTATTTAACTTTGATCTTGAGGAGTTAAAGGTTGTCAAGAAGCAGAGAGAGTAATTATCCCCATTTATCCAGTATCTAGCTTTGCTTGTTGCATATCTTAAAGCTCAAACCACCCTTCTTTTCTCTTTTTTGATGAGTAAAAGAAAAGAGGAGGTGAAAAAAAAATTAGGTAAATTCTTTTTCAACTAATTATTATGGCCTCGAATTTCATGCTTTCTAAGTCAAATTACTAGCTAGTGATATCTGTTCCAATAAAGTTAAGGGTGGAAGTTCTAAGCCTAACCATAATTTATTTTTAATTAAAATGTTAAAAAAACATAAACTTAAAAGCCGAAAAAAATAAAAAGACGAGATGATAATGTCATTGTAATAAAAATGCTGTCAGAGCAATATCGAATTGTCACTAAAACGTACAAGTGTAAAAGTGTCGCTAACTAAATGTATATTTACTCTGGCAACATAGGTATTACTCTAACATTATCAATAAACTTATGACCACTGATAATGTGCATTCAATGTTTTTGAATTAGTGAAGAAAATTTACAGAATTATATGCAAAGACAAACATTCTTCTAAGAATGTTTGTTTTTCCATATAATTATCATCATTAAAAACTACCTGAATTCCAGATGTGTCCTCACACTCCTTATCATCAAGGCGATATTCATGCATTACCCAGTCAGTCCTGATTCCCTGAGGAGCTCGGCCTCTGTAGTAAACCAATGTTTTCTTCATTCCAATTGCTCGGTTTTGAGACGAAACCTTTCTATCTTTTCCTGTGGATTTCCAGTATCCTGCTCTGGTTGCTCTATTTGTTCTAAATCCATTTGGGTATTTTCTGTCCCTCGGTCCGAAAAAGTACCATTCGGGATCCCTACTAGGAAAAAATGATTTCTCTACAATGGGTGATCAGGTTACAAGTTTCAACAAAATATCAGTATCAAAATTCCCGGATTTTGTAGTTAAATCAATCAAATAGAGACATAGAAGAACGAATTTGGAATAAGATACGTGCAAAATGAATGAAAACTGCCCTAAAACATATCTGGACTAAAATATTATATGCGTAATATAATAGAGACATAGTAACCGTTTGAACTTGAGAGAAAAGGGGAGAGAGAGATTCAGAACATGACTATTTATGTAGGATCCGATTCTGGTGAAGTTGTCCTCTAACTGACCATTTGTAAGTTTGATAGGACGGAGTTAAATTTGTATAACAAGAGAATTTGCATTTGTCAAAGGCCATCCAAATGCAAGAGATCGAGTTACATTGGTATAAATAAGGCCTTTGAAACGCATGATAATCAAAGGCCATCAAAATGCAAGAGATCAATTAGTTGCATTTTGTTAATGAAGGCCATTGAAATGCAATTCTCTTGCTATACAAATGCAAGATTACATTTTTCAAAGGCCATCAAAATGCAAAAGATCGAGTTGCATTTGTTAGATGCCATCAAAATGCAAGAGATCAACTTGCATTTGTTTAACAATGGCTCTCGAAAAACAAAACTCTCTTGTTATACAAAAAAAATTAGTTCCAAATTACTGATAAATGGTCAGCTGAAGGATAATTTCACCAAAACTGGAACCGACTACACACGATGTATGTGTAAGAAAAAGAGAGATGACCTGCTAACTCCCATGGCTCACACTTGTAGAGATCAACTTCTGGAATAATGTCAAGTTCAATCTCTAGGCCATGGATTTTCCTTTTAAGATAATAATTCACAAGCTCTTCATCAGTTGGATGAAATCTAAAACCCGGTGGCAATCCGACTGGAGCCATTTCTCTCCTAGCTCCACCACCACCACCCTCCTCTGAACTCTTTGTGATCCCTTTAACTTTATCTATACTTCAATCATTCAGTCTTTATATATATATATATGTGATTCAAAGTCCCTTGTCTTTGAGTCATTTTTCACTTTCTCTTTTACAGATTCTTAGACAAACGTTTCATGCAAGCCCTCAGTCTTCTTATTACTCCATCTAACACTTGTTACATGAACTGACCCATGCTTTCGTTTGTGAGATGGTCCACAAAAGCTACCATGCATTATTAATGTAATCTTAATTATGTGGAACTAGTAACAAGTTACAACCCTCTTTACATAAAATTAGCCGTAAATTGTTGCATTGTTAAAGTATACTTATTTCATTCTCCAATTAGTTTCATTTGCAAAATTAGTAAATATGAGAGATATCTTTCTATTTCAGGTTTACTCTTTTAAAATATAAAAGAAAATGTTTGTTTAGTAGTCATGAAAATAAAATTATTATGGCGAACTTGAATACATTGTGTCATTTTACAATTGTTAGGATTTCACAATTGAATTGAACTTCACTATCGAAGAAAAAGTGAAAGAAAGAATGAGTAATATGTACATAGATGAGTTCAAGACTTGATGGTTTAAATTTTTGAATCAAGTTAGGTTACAAACATTCGTATTAATGTCTTAAGTGTGCACACTTGACGCGTGAGGTCCCTAATTCTCCACTAAAGACACGTGATAATAGTACGATGCATGATCATCAGCTCCAGATGTGACGCCCCTAAATTCAGGTACTTAAAACCCGAACTTGGTGCTACACGATATCATTTTTTGAGCGGAATAATAATAATAATATAAATAAACAAACTTAATTTACATATCAGAGTTGCCTAATCTCAGGTATACGACCTTTAAAACATTCATTACATGATAGATAATAAATATCATCGTCTTAATAAAGTCTAATTATTACATAAGATACCATAAATCTATTCTTGCAGCTTTTTTTTCTTTTTTTTTGCCAGAGCCTTCTGGTTGATCACGCTTAGCTGAAAACATTTAATTTAAAGCAAGAATGAGCATTCAATTGCTCAACAAGTAATAGCAATTAAGAAACTTTTAGCTGAAAGAAGTAAATATTTTCTTTGGGGTATACTTCTACAACGAATCAATAGTTGTGAAGTCTTTCGAAACGTATATTAATAACATATCAAATCGTTTAAAATTTTGAAACGATATAGTGACTATAAATGCTGAGCGGTCAATGGACCATGAACTTTTATTTTTCATTTTCAAAAAGGTTAAACAAAAATTCATCTGTAAACCGCTCTGGTCTTACGAACATGTAGGGTGATCAACCCCGTTATGTCCTATATTGATCAATACTATCTATTTGAACGATAAATTCATTCACTCTGTTCGCCTTGGGCACAAAAATATTTTTCCCATTTCGGGTTGTTCATTCTCAGTCTGGAATCCTAACTAAACATTTCAGTTGGATGACCTTATCATAACCAATACTATTTAGCAGTACAATTCAACTCTGTCTAGCCGAGTCAAATAGCTTAGACAGTCTTTAAACCCTAAACGTCTACCGAAGTTTAATAGTATGTAACAGAATTTGTCATATCAAAGAAGTTCTAGTTCAAGAGTTCTTGCATGAATACAATAGCCCATACAAGTGAGGACACTTGTATGACAACAAACAATAATGAGATAATAATAAGAAATAATCAAATCATGGATATTAATAATAATTTGAGTAAAGAAACTTGCAATGTAAACTTTTTCAAGTAAGAAAAGAATGATGTACTTGATAGTATCTTAACTATTCTTTTTGAAGCTGATTGGAATAAAAAGGTTATATAACCTTGTATTATTCATAAATAATGAAACAGACAGTACAAAAATTTAGATAGCCTGTCCAGATATGAAAAATTCTAGAATATTTGCTCACTAAAGAGTAAGATTTTGCTTACTTAGTTCCATTGCATAAAATAAATGCAAGGGTTAGAATACATGCCTGGTCTGCTGCTTACACAACTTAGTTTTATCTTTTATACAGAGACCTATCATTAATAAGATCATTCTTTTAATTAGAATAATATATCGTAACGCATAGTACTGCTATTTACAGTCAACACATAGCTTAAACACATTGTCATATATTTATAACAGTCATTGGATCATAAACAATTACCTATCAAGTTAAATTATCTAAGTCCGGACCAATTTCGGAAACATTTCGGTGTACCGACGGCTTTATCGAGTAATTATCGAGTTTAAACTCAATTAAACTCTATTCTATATCATCAATATTATTTTAAATAATTTAAATATCAGTCATATTATTTTTCAGTGACTCATAATAATTTTTAAATAATTATTATCATTTATCATAATTTTTCAATCATGGAAATCATTTTTAAATAATTTAAATACTAAATAATCTTATTATCATTAATATTTAAATAATTTACAATATTAATGAAGTTCATGTCAACACTTTAAAAGTTATTTAGTATAACCTGAAAATATTTTTAAAACCTTAATATTACTTTTAAATGATTTTTAAGACATTAAAATCATTTTTCAATAATTACCATTAATATTAAAATATTAATGTATTTCATTCTCAAATATTTAAAGTTATTTATTATAACTTAAAATATTTTTAAAACATTAATATTACTTTCAAATAATTTTTAAAGTATTAAAATCATTTTTAAATACTTACCATTAATATTAAAATATTAATGTTATTTATATCAAAATATTAAAAGTTATTAATTATAACTTAAAAATATTTTTAAAACATTTATTTCACCTTTAAATGATTTATAAAATATTTAAATCATTTTTAAATAATTATTTAATACAATTATTAAATAACTTTATTATCATTAATATTAAAATATTAATGAAATTTTTATAAAAATATTATAAGTTATTTATTATAACTTAAAATACTTTAATATCATTTTTAAATAATTTTAAAAATATTAAAACCATTTTTAACTAATTTATTTAATATAATTATTAAATAAATTTATTATCATTAATATTAAATTATTAATGAAATTTATCTCAAAATATTAAAAGTCATTTATTATAACTTAAAATATTTTTTAATACTTTAATATTATTTAATATGATTTTTAATAAATAAAAATCATTTTTATCTAATTTATTTAATATTATTATTAAATATCATTAATATTTAATTAATTTAAAATATTAATGAAATTTATGTTAGAATATTAAAAGTTAATTTTTATAACTTAAAATAATTTTTAAAACTTTATTTTGAAATTTTAATATTTATTTTCTATTTATTTAATTAATATAATTAATTTTTATTAAAACTGTCGCTAAAGAGCTTTAGCGACACTAACTGTCACTGTTGGTGTTCTTGAGATTCAAAGTCAGTTTCGAGTTAACTACTTTGACCATGATTAATTCACTGTGTAATATGTTTTTGGGCTAACTAATGATCAGACATTGTAGTATATATGCAATATTACAAATTCATAACAATTTCTGGGCCAGATCATAACACACGAGCAAGATCTAAGGCCTTGAACAAGTTGTCAGAGCTGTTCTTCATTTTCTGGGTTACCCAAAAATGAAGAACAATTCGACTAGCTAGTTTTGGGCTTCCACAAGTTGCAATCCTTGTAATGTTTTAGTAATTTATGGATTCCAGGTTGTAGACAGCATGACAAGGTACAAATCTAACACATAAAACACATATAACAACATCACAATCAACAGATCCGGTCCGGTCAAACCATGTCAGAAGACATGTTCATCAGTTTTCTGGGTTACCCAGAAAATAGATTTCATGATCGTTCTGCCTGGTTTGACCAACCATTACTTCCTTTCTGATTATCAATTAGATGATCTAAAGGCATGAGAATGTAGTCTAAACAACATATTACAACTTAGATGCAAAAACCATAACAGATCATCAAGCCACTGTCAGATCCAAGCCCTTAAACTTCTTGTCAGACCAATCTGGGCAAGTTCTGGGCTGCCCAAATTTGCTTGGTCATGGTCGGTCAACCGACTTTGACCATCAATATCTTACAATCTAAACCAGATCTGACCCTGATTCGAGTTCCAGATCAAAGACCACATGACATACTACAAGTACAAACTTTCAAAACACAAAAACTATACACAGACAAAGATCTATATGGTCTGACAACGTCAGACCATATTTTCCAGTTTTTCCAGATTTTGAAAAACATCAAATTCGAGTCTATAGATGTTATGGATCTAACAAATACCAACCCAGATCAACTATATACACTACCTACAACATGTTTAAACATAAAAACTTAACATCTAACATAGGATTAAGGATCAGATTATTAGGTTTAGGTTTATACCTCTATTGAGCAAATCTTGAATCTAGGGTTCTTGATCTGACCTTGTTGAACTTGGAACTTGATATGGGACTGATTTACTTAATTATTTCGTGGGTTAGAGAGAGAAAGGCTTTGTGGAGTGTTTGTGTATAAATGAGGCTTGAATGTGGCTTTTCTCTCTCTTGATCTTTATATATCACTTGAATGCAATGTATGTGGCTGGTGAAATGGTTGATTTGTATTGTTTTTAGTCACATGGTGTATTTAGTAGGTCAACAACTCCATATTTTAGCAAGATTTACAAGTAATCTATTCAAGAATGTGACAAAAGGGCATTTAGGTCATTTGCCATCTAATTTTAATGGCTAACTTGTCATTTTTTTCTAACCCTTAGGGTTTGACCCTTAGGGTTTACAATTTCATTTAATAGAATTTTGTAATTATGGCTAAAATGAAAATTTTAGTTTCTAAACAATGAAAATCAGGGTTTTGTAAACATACTTAGTTTCCTAATTACATAGAACATGAAAATTAGATTTAAGATTTATAAATTATTTTCTCAATCACATAAATACCCACTTTCATTTAAATACAACATGATCAATTATTATGTTAATATTTAAATAAAATAAAATAAATTAATTCATAACATATATTCATATAATTATGTTAATTATCACAATTATATATATAATTCATAATCATATCTTGTACTAACATACTTACATATATTTGGAGACAAATATAATTAATAATTATATTTAATATACAATTTCCTTAAGAAAATAATTTCTTATTATTCTTCACATAAATATACTTTTATTTTAAATTCAATTATATAATAATTGTATAAATTCTGAAATTTCATAGCATAGATCAAAATTAGGGTTTTGATCTATAATGACACTTTACCTAATATATCCCATTATTAATTAAGTTAAAATAATTAACTTAATTAATCTTGATTAATTCATATAATAAAATAATTATTATAATAATTCAAAAATATTATTTCATATATTATTTAAATAATATATTAATCATATTTTCATGGAAAAAATAAATAGTAATATATTTTTACTATCAAAATTAATTTATTATAAGAATATAATTTATAGTAATCAACAAGTCCTTTCTTGAAAAATTTATTTGAAATTATATATGCAATAATTAAATATATATTTATCACATATTCATATATACTTTACCTTACACATATTCTCACTTTATTTTGATAGAAATAATATAAAAAAAAATTTATACGCAAAATTTCTTATTTAATTATATAAAAAAAATAATGGGTTATTACACTAGATCGTATTTGATGTAGCATGGGAGGATATGTATATGTACTGGAATACTAATGATTTCAAGAAGAAGTCGGAACAGATGAAAAAGAATCGTAGCAAGATCCGAGTAGTACATATTATTGGCTCGGAATCATTTGAGGAGTTGAAGTCAGTATGTGACGCCCCCAAATCCGGATCCCCAGAACCTCGGACATGGTACGTTACGATACATCATTTCTATAACTATTGAGGAAGATATAAACATAAATTGTTTATACAATAACCTTTACACATAACTCCCAAGGTCGGTAACCTTAACTTAATACACATATTAATATTCTACACAACTTACAATGTCATTTGCATACAATACTATTACAATTTTAACCGTACAATAATCCAATCCAGGAATTTGTCTTTGTCTTTGCCTGTATCCGAAGTTTTGTCTTAATCTGAAAGTTTTATCATGATATAGCAAGGGTGAGCAACAAGTTTGCCCAGTAAGTTTAAATACAATAAGGATATATATCATGATTGAAAAATAATAATAAGCTGACAAACTTTCAACAATATAAGAATTGTGAAAGAACATGAATCAATAATGCTGAATAGCCAACAATGAACATGAATAAATTCAACTGAATAATATGGTAATGAAGGTGATCAGCCTTTCATACCTGATGAACATATACAATATGCACAACATGCGAATCAATAATCAGTATAGATGTAAATAATTAACAATAATTATTCACGGACATGCTTTGAAATATAACTCAAGGTTGAGTTATAGAAAACTTGCCTGCACCGTCGATTAATGCTACACAATATAATTTAATCGCTTTATTGTAAAGACCTATCAGTTATAAGATTGATCTTTCAATTAGCATAACATACTTTATAAGTAAACTATCTAACATTTAAACACATAGTCAAATATTAGATAACCTGAACACTATACATATACACAAGTCTAAACCTAGCACACATCGAGTATTTAATAATATTCAATATAGTATACTGAGTGGTTTCCCACAAACAACTAACAAATTAGCTTCCGTCTTGTCTACACTGTTTTCACAACGAGTTAGATCGGTTACTAATTCGTATATCCCTTCCCCATATGAAGGAGTCGTTTAGCCCAGCTACTATACATCAACCATTAAAGGAGACGACTGTACTACCTTAAACTTACCACTACTGTATCATATAAGTTGTGAATTAACACTTAGTCTTTTATTTTATAAGTCTTTTATAATTTAGTAAGTCGAATACCTAATCCAGCAACCTGGATTCAAACTGAATTTTAATTTAATAACTATTTTCCAATCCAGCAAGCCTGGATTCAACTTACATCTAATACAGCAAACTGAATACACATATCCAGCAAGCTGGATTCAAACTGTTTTCATTTTTCTTTTTCTTTTTTTAACATAACGAATTTTTAATTCATCATACTATTCAATATAGCCTATTGAGTGTCTAACTTAATAACTTAACTCATTTTCTTAAACTCTCCTTTAATATTATTAATTATTAAAATAATATTCAATTACTAATCTTCTAATAATATCTTAAACCAATGATTTAATAACACTTTAATCTAAATGTTACCAATCATTTAATAATATCTTAATCTAATATTATTAATATCTTAATAATATTTTAATCATTTATTAAAAAAATAAATAATTTATTTTAATTGTTTAATTTTACTAATTTATTCATTTAACAATCATAAAAGGCCATAAATATAATAAATTATCAAAAATGACCAAAACACCCTCCACAAATATGCTCCTATCATTTTAAGGACCTTTTGTCAAGAAAATCACATTTACACAAATTTTAACATCACATAACTTATTATTCTTATTTATTCATAACTCAAATATTTACATGAAAAATACCAAAACATCTCAGAATTTTTTTCTTTTCTGGGAATCATCAGAATATGGTTCCCTTATGAACATATAATTTTTCTGGAATTTTCTAATTTCATTTACTATTTTTAAATAGTCCAAAACAGCCAAATATTGCTATATTTATCATAAATTATCCTTTTGTTAGAAAATTCCGAAATTTTCAGAGTTAGCTCATGTTATGCTACTCTACTTCCAGTAAAAAACTTTACAATTTTTGGAGTTACACATAAAAAGTTATTTCCGTTCACTTTAAAAATAACGCGTTCTTATAAAATGCATAACTTTCATTCTATACATCAATAAATTCTCATCTTTGGACAGGACCTGCATAACATAGCATATTAACATACCAAATTTTTCGAAAATTTTTAGAGCAGTAAAAGTGGCCGAAACAGCCCATTTCCAAAACTGGCCTGGACACCCTTTTACCCCCCCCTTTTTGAAAAATCTGGACTGGTTTTGACTAAAACAGTTCCTACAAATTTTGTACTCATTATTTTTGGGTGCTACCACTTGGGTTTACTAGTTAACTTACATATCTAGCACCGCTCTTTGATGGATCGCAAAAAGAATGTATAGATTTCAAATGGTACCCATATAAAGTAGCTAAAAGCTAGGGTTTTCTAATTTTTTTTTAAACGAACAAGTTTTTCTTTTCTTTTCTTTTCAAACAAATCAACACCCAAAATAGATGATCTAAACATAAAACACCTTATAACATGTAGATCTAGTGTTCTAAGATTCAAAATCATAATCTCATGATTTATTACAAAACATCTACAAGAAATTATTTAAACTAACTAGGGTTAGGGTTTTTAGGACTTTTATACCTTTATTTTAGTTGCTCTTCTTTCTTCTTCTTCCAAGGGTGTTATGAAGCTATATGGCATGGACAAACTCTCCCTTCTCCCCTGGAAATTTCGGCAGCCCCCTATCTCTCTCTTTTTATTTTCTCTTTCTAACTTTTCTTAAGTTGATGTGGGAAATGAAGGAAACTTTATTAGCAAAATAAAAGAAAGCTATTTAAAGTTGGGAAAGATTATACATATAGCATATATAAATCTTCCACAATCTCCCAATATCTTAGCTTTCTTGCAATTCTTGCTTTCTCTCTCTTATCTTACTTGTCTTGCACACTTGACAATAATAAGGTGGCCAAATAACAAAGTGACACATAGTATGGAGTGGGTAAGAGTAGGTGACCAAACTTGAAAAAAAAAATCCAACATGCTTTATACTCACTCCTTGACCGAGTACTTCCCTCCCTCCTTTAGCCCATTTTTTTTTCATTTCTTTTATTAAATGCTATACTTGCTAAATTAGAAGATCTAGAAGACCCACACCAATTGGGCCAAGTTTGGGCTATTAAATTATTTGAGCCTTCTAATTAAAATGATTGGGCCATGTGAATTAACATGGTCCAAATCATTAATTTTATATTTCCCTAATTATTTAATTACAGTTTCTATTCCACTTATTTTGGATTTTAAATAATTACTTACATATAACTAATTATATAACCCAATTAGACTTACTTTAATAAGGTTAATATAATTTAATAAGTTGAGATAAATAAAATAAATCTCTTAAGTTAGTTTACTAGTATATATTTTAAATACTAGAAATTTTCAATAAATATAACCCTTAGGTTATTTAATTCTCATACCTAATATATAATATTAGGTTACTGTACTTTCTTTTTAATACTCATTACCAATAAATATATATACATACTTATAATATATATATTCATTAAATCACATACTCCACATAATTCACATAAATCACAAAGTATTTACTTCATTTATAAATAATTAATATTCTCATTAGGTTAGACATTTTATTCAATGTCTATTAAAACACCTTTATTTTAAATCTAGGTTTTATTCTTTAACCTTTATTTAATCATTCAAGATTTTAATAATAAATCTTATAAATTTTCGGGTTGTCACACGGTATGTATGTGTGTTTAGTTGTTTAGTTTAATATTGTCATAAACATACTAAATAAATGTTATATTAATGTATTTATTAGGCCATGCGGACGAGCTTGAGCCAACCTCCCACCATAGTCGAGTTTTGGGATAGAGCCCATACGCTGAAGAACTCTACTATGTCTTTCGCAACATTAGCTATACGTGCAAAAGTTGTTATTTTCATAAATAATTATTAATATTAGGTTGTTAATAAAATGACTTAATTAACTAACATATACATAATAAACTACAGGACCGATTTTATAAGTTTCGGGACCAGCGTGTAGTTGAGTTGCAAGCTGCTAAGGGAGATTCTAAGCTGTTAGATTCCACCAGTCCTTCGTCCAAGATTAGCTTATCTCAGGATGAGGATATGACTCAGTGGGTCGCGTTTCAGGACCCCCACTAGCAGTACCAGCATGTATCGAGTGTTGGGTCTGCCGAGGGTACCAACATATACATTTTCGGGAGGTACTCGTTATTTCATAATTTATATCGCTTTATCAATTATTAGTAAATTTATTTTTATTTCCCCATGCTCTAACTAGCGTTAGCGTACAAGAGCACCTGTTAGACCATCTCATACGGGCACTAACTTGGACGACAAGCTATTCCAGAGGGTTATGACGACGATATATGTCAGAGATGTTTGGTACGGATTCGATATTCCGTTGTCAGGACTTTTCTAGTCGTGTTCGCCTTCATCAGCTTACTAAGGACATTGCAGCTGATGAGTAGATTTTATATCTATTAATTTTGTATTCTTTACTTAATTATTTTGTCTAACCTCAAGTATTTTATTAGTATTTTATTTCACTTTTAGTACTTTTATACTTATATTGGATTTTAGCTTATGTTAGTGTAAATTATGCAAAATGTTGTTACTTTAGCCTTAATATAGCTACAGGTGATAAAAGATCGTTTGGCGAGATGGAATTAGAGTAGCTGACTTCAGGAAAAACAAACAAGCAAGAAATTGGCTAAGGAAAATGTAGGAAATGCACAGAATGTTGGAAGCCGCGGCCTGCAAGGCTGGGTACCACGGCTCCTAAGAGAACTCAGATGGAGGCCGCGGCCTGCAAAGCTGGGAGCCGCGGCTCTTGATCCTTTTTAGGCACGCGCATGAAGTCCACTTGCTTGGCTGAATTGTAAGTTTATTTAAATGAATTGTGTCTTATTTACAATCTGATACATGATATTTGAAATCAAAAGGTTTCAAATTCCTAAAGGCTGGTGCATGATTGATTTACACTATTTTGCATGGGATTGGAGACTTGTTATCAGTAGTTAATAAAAGACTAATAATTATAATAAAGGTGAAGTTTTTCTTACGTACTTTTATTAGGAGGAGATTATCAGTATTAGTATTTTTTTCAGAGTAATAGTTTTAGGGTTCAGAGTATTTTTTTTCTAAAGGCATGAGAAAGAGTTGGGAAAGAAGACAGAGACTTCAATAGAGTTAATACTTTCTTCTTCAACTCTTATATTTTTTATTTTGGAATGACTTTAAATGATTTGTTATTGTTTTCAGCTTTAGTTATGAACTAATTTCTTTATTAGGGAATCAATGGAACCCGATGATGATTTAATTTAATATTTATTTATATTGTTCATTGAATTGGTTACATAATAGGATTGTTTATTATATCTTGTTATGTATGTTATAATTGCTTGATCAACAATTATAGGATTAATTTAGATGAAATTTGACAATGAAGTCTAAATTAAGATCTGGATGTAGTAACTTGTGATTAGTAATTCTTTCTAGAAGTGAATGCTAATTTGTGGACGGGATAAACATATACCTAGATACCACAAGCAACCATTGAAAAATGAATCTTAATGAATTTATTATTATTATTTCTCATAGGAATATAGTGAATTTAATAATAATAAGTATGCGATATAATTGTTTAGAAAATGGTTATATTAATTGTTAGTGATTTTCCATTAGCAATTCCATTTAATCAATTTAATGCAATATTAATAAGGTTATTTTTTTGATTCATCTGGGGAAATTGAATTCATTAATGTTTTTATTCATAGAATTAATATTTATTACTTTAGTGATTATTTGGTAGTTATTGAATTCATTTGTCTAAATAGAATTAAACTAGTGCATAGTTAATAATTAGTAATTGAAAGTTATATTCGCTCTTCATGGGAACGATACTCTTCTTGCCCTGTATTTCATAATCGATCATGTATACTTGCGTGAAATTGTTATATAGAATTAGACAAACAAGTTTTTCGCACCATTTCTTAGGAGCAATTTATAGCTATAATTTCTAATATTAATTTCCATCAGTTAGTCCTAATTTAGATTTTTATTTCAGTTTTACGGATTTTGTTTCTTGTTTCAGGTACTCTTATTTTTTGTATGCTAACACGGTCTCAACTACCTGATTTGCTACCGTACAAGGACGATATTAACAAACAATTTCGTCGTTTGCGTAAGTGGATTAAGGAAACAAAAGAGGAACTTGTAAAGCAAGACAAAACGGCTGAGGAGGAACCGCAAAAATCTCTTAAGGATTATGTGATGCCACAAGTAACGGAGATTCATTCAAGTATTCAAAGGCCAGCAATAAATGCAAATAACTTTGAGATTAAGCCAGCGACTATACAAATGATTCAGAATTCAGTGCAATTCAGAGGCCTACCAAATGATGACCTGAATGACTATCTTGTCGGTTTTCTGGAGATTTGTGATACTTTTAAATACAATAGAGTTTTAGATGATGCTATCAGATTGAGACTTTTACCTTTCAGACTTTGTGATAAGGTGAAGAGTTGGTCATTCGTTACCAACAGGTTCAATCACAACGTGGGATGACCTAGCACCGAATTTTTTGGCAAAGTTCTTTCCGCCTGCAAAAATGACGAAAATGAGGAATAACATTTCATCGTTTAATAAACAAGATTCAGAGTTCGCTGTATGAGGCTGTGGGAACGATTCAAGGATATGATTAGGAGATGTCCATATCACGGGCTTCCAAAATGACTGCAGGTGCAAACTTTCTATAATGGGTTACTTAATGTGACATGTACAAGTATTGTTGCTGCAGCAGGAGGGGCCTTGATGAGTAAAAATGTGGATGAAGCTTATGATTTGCTAGAAATTATGGCTTCAAACAACTATCAGTGGCCTACAGTTAGACTGAACCAGCCGAAAATTGGAGGTAGACACATTAACTGCATTATCTACTCAAGTGGCATCATTAACTAAAAGATTTGATTCATGGGGTACTACGCCAACACAACAGTTAGCTGCAGTAGTGAGCTATGTGCAGAAAATCATCAGGCCAATCAATGTGCAATCAATACAAAATCAGTGAACTTCATTGAAAATAAGCAAGGGATGTACTCTAATGCATACAATCAGGGGTGGAGGAACCATACGAATTTTTCATGGAGCAACAAGCAGAATCAAAATGCAGCTCCAACGCAATTCCCACCACTGGGTTTTCAAAATCAAGCTCCATACCTGCAAGAAAGGAGACCAAGCCTAGAAGAGATTTTGACAAAGTATATTGCTAATACTGATACAAAAATCAACAGTTTGGAAGGATCAATTCAGAACTTGGAAAACCAGATGGGCCAGTTAGCAAATGCAGTGAACAATCGTCCATAAGGAACATTTCTAAGTGATATCGAGGTGAATCCAAGGAAAGAGACTTGCGAGCAATGCAAGGCAATTTCATTGAGGAGTGGTAAGAGTTTAGAAGGCAAGGATATCATACCTGCAAAGAAGGCAAACAGTGATAAGGAAGAAGTCAAAGTAGAACTGAACAAGAATGTTAAAAAAGAGCACGAGGTGGTAATAGAGAATAAGAAGGGAGAAAAGAAGGATACAGTTAAAGTGCCTGTACCATACCCCTAACGGTTGAAGAATCACAAGCTGGATTATTAATTTTGAATTTTTTGGGAGTTTTCAAGAAATTACAAATCAATATACCTTTTGCAGAAGCACTGGAACAGATGTCGAGCTATGCAAAGTTTATGAAGGAAATTTTGTCAAAGAAAAAAAATATAGACGAGAATGAGATGGTGGCGTTGACGGAGGAATGTAGTATAGTAATTCAAAGGAAGCTACCAACGAAAGTGAAAGATCTGGGTAGTTTCACGATACCATGTACTATAGGGCAACAGTACGTTGGGAAAGCCCTATGTGACCTTGGTGCAAGCATCAATCTCATGCCATTATCAATCTATGAAAAGCTAGGATTACAAGGAATCAAACCAATAACGATTAATCTACAATTGGCGGATAGATCAATTACTCATCCAAGAGGAGTTATAGAAGACGTTCTGGTTAAAGTGGATAAGTTTGTATTCCTAGTGGCACTACTAGAAAAAAGTAAATAGACAACGTTTAAAAAGCGTTGTAATAGGTCCCCCAAAAATGTCGTGGTTAGCAGTGTCATCTATTAGACACAAATAGACAACGTTTAAAAAACGTTGTCTTTTGACACATTAGACAACGTTTTTCCAAAATAGCGTTGTCTATTTGTCAAATAGACAACGCTTTTTAGACACAAATAGACGACGTTTAAAAAACGTTGTCTTTTGACACATTAGACTAACGTTTTTAGACACTTATAGATAACGTTTAAAAAATGTTATCTTATGACACATTAGACAACGCTATTTCAAAGAAACGTTGTCTATTGGACACATTAGACAACGCTTTTTTTAAAAAAGCATTGTCTATTTGACACATTAGACAACGTTTTTTCTAAAAGTGTTGTCTATTGTACACATTAGACAACATTTTTTTTCTAAAAAGCGTTGTCAATTTGACACATTAGACAACGTTTTTTCTAAAAGCGTTGTCTATTTAAAAAACACAATCCACTACATTTAAAGCCAAAATGTAAGCATTCTATGTTTCAAAATACCATACATCCCAATAATACCATACATTTACAGTTTCAAATTTACTTTTCAATATAATTACTAGTACGTACATTGAATTACGAATTTGACTACATCCACAAAATATACCAAACTATCCATAAAATTGAGTTCACACACATGAATTATTGAGTTAAACTCCTAAATTAAATTATCATTCAAAATTTGTACTTTTGCCAAAGCTTTTGTAAGCTCTCTCTTCCCATGGGCTCCTCGAACGAGCCTAGCGAACCATAATAACTACCCGAGGAATACCCAACGGGCCGATGAGCTATAAAGATCAACCAAGGTTGTTTCTGCCTGTCTGCTGATGCAAAACAATTTTCTATGAATCTGTAGTGCTCAGAACCCTCTCTCTAATTGTGTTCAGTGTCTGCTATATATACAGAAGTGGAACATGCCATAATCTGTAGAGTACCTGAAGGTAACAGAATGAATGCTTATTGGTCAGGAAATTAAAAGCCAGTTAGAAATAGACTGATTGGTTTTGGCATAACCTTGAGAAGTTGATACTTCAATGGACCATATGCCTTAATTCCAAATCAAATTCACCAACTTACCAGAATTTAGCTTTGTTTTCAGCAGGAACATAGAACATAGTCTCTGCAAGAACACCACATTCACCTCCTAAATCATCAGTGTGACAAATTTTATAAGTACCTGAACTAAAAGTACTGTTAGTGGCAATGGAGGAGAATTAGAATAAGCTCCTGCAGCAAATGCTCGAGCCATCTTCTCAAGTTCATCATTTACTACACCATCATCAAAGCCTGCTGACGAAACCTAAGTGTTCATGAATAAAAAAAGGAATAATGAAAAAGAAATACAAGTTTTGCATAGAAGATAATATTGCAGAAGTACTTTAGGATGGAAGAAAAATGGTTGTCAGGAGCAATTATATTTAACATAAACCTGAACTATGAGCAAGGCTTCCGCAATATTGGCCTCAAGGTTTTCAACCTCAATAGTTTTCCCTAGCATTCTTCCCCCTCGAACCTGATTAGCAATGTAAAAAAACAGATTGTAAGCTGCGAGAAAAAGCATTGCATCTACTTTTAACTCTCATTCACGATCATAAAATATAGTGTTGAACTCTAATTTTACCAACTTCAAGTGATTCCTTAGAGGGAGTTACAACAAAAGTTAAAGAACAAACCCAATCTACCCCTCCCAGCAATTTGTCAGTGAAACTTACGGTTAGTTGAAGCCAAAATCCAGTATTATTCAATCTATTCCAAATAGGCAAGCCTGAATTTTGCAGACATTCTTGAAATATGGCAGCATATGTACAAGCAATTCTAGAAACATTTGGGTAGTCCACAGGTTCTTCAACCACTACATGAAAAGAGGCTATTAGCGACCAAAGGTATCATCGACCGCAACACCCGGTTGCTAGTAGTGGCATCAGCGACCGCCTTTGGCGACCATCCTGAAATCTGGTTGCTAGTTTATATCTGCGACCGCATGCGGTCGCTATTCGGTCGCAAGTGTGTTTTTTTCGCCTAAAAATTGGCTTGAATTGCTTGCGGGCTTTTCTTCAGCGACCACGGAGTTACAGCGACGGCATGCGATCACTGGTAGATCCACGCCATTAAAAACTAGCTACCGCAAGCGGTTGCTGAAAGCGGTCACTGATCCTTTTAAATGTTCTCAGCAACAGGCCTGGACAACAGACGCAAAATAGAAAGAAAAAGAGGGAGACAGAGAAGGCGAGAAGAGGGAGAAGGGGGAGAAGAATAGGGAGAAGAGGAAGAAGGGTTTCTGCCGCCCGTTGCTACCGCTTCACCGCCACTGCCCGCTGCTACCGCCGCCGACACTTAGGTATATATTAGTTATTACTATGAATGATTTTGTTATACAATGAATGATTAATTTGGGTAATGTATACATATATGCATTGATATGTTGCTATGAATATATATATTTATACATATATACATGTTGTTATTATATTGATTTGTTGCTATGAATATGTATATATATATATATATACATAAATTTGATTAATTTGGTGTATGTATACTCTATGTTTAAGAACACTTAATTAGGTTTAATTTGGATAATTAGGTTTAATTTGGGTAATTAGGTTTAATTTGGGTAATGTATACTATATATATATTCTTTGTAACAATACTAAGTTACCATGTACTTAGTTTTCAACTAATAAATAAATTAAAATTAAAATAAAATAACATGATATAATATTTGACTAGATGCAGTACTTAGTTTCTCTCATACTAAATTTAGTAACATTTAATATTTGGCATATAATATATATTAAATATGATTAAATATATAATTAAATTAAATTATAATATCATATAAATAGAATATTAAACTTAAATAATATAAAATATATTATTATAATATAATATAGTAAAATATTATATTAAACGAATATAATATAGTGTTGTGTTTGAACCCCACTTAATCCAAATTCTAAAAATTCCAAATAAAACAGAGAATAGTTATCAAACAAGCAAGTAAATTTCGCACTTTGTCAATTATCATATGGTGTTGTGTTTGAACCCCATCTATTAGACTGAATCCATTAACAGCTGGTTCAGAATCCATCAACCACAAAGTTTGTCCAAAATATACCAACAATTAGTTCATGGGATATCTTGCATAACAGAACAGCTAGAAACTAGTGCCTAATACTTTCAGGTACAAAACACAATCTTAATATAACCCACTACAAACTTGCTTTAAAAAAGAATAAGAAAATGACTGACATCCAAAAGAATAGAGCATCGCTGATGAACTGCCTTGCCGATGTCTTCTCTATGTAAGCTCCTCTTCTTCACATATCAAGCATAGACTATTAGTATCAAATATAAAGGGTTATCTAGGAAGCAAAATTAATTAAACACTAAACAAAAAGAACAAGAATGAAATTGATCTAGTTGGACTGTTATAATGGGAAGATGTTATATGTTCAAGGGACCTAAGGTTATGTTAACAAGAATAATCTATGATCTTATAGAAGAACTATGACTAATCAAGTTAGGATTCTACAGCTATATCATAAATCCAGTCAGGACGAAAGTATTCAGACAAGAGAATTCAATGCTTCGCTAATCAACTAGTTTCCTTTGAAGCTTGAAGATGGGAGAAGTATGGTTTGAACATGTATGGTTGGAGCTATGTTGTTGTTTGAAACACCCTCAAACAATAACAGCTTACATGTATGTTGAAATGTTAATCATATACGTGTATATGCTCAAGTTATATGTTTACAAGTATGCTTAAATGTTAATCATATGCTTACAAGTATGCTCAAGTCATATGCTTACAAGTATTCTCAAGTCATATGCTTACATAAAAATACATCTATATGCATCATCAATGACATTGGACTGAATTGTAAATATCTAACAAGGGGATATAATAATTCTTGTTTGCAATAGGTACCATAGTATCATGGGCCTCTATTCAGACCGTAGTTGGATGAGAAAACGAAAGTCAAGTTCCCAGATAGGTGCTACAAATGAATTTAGAACTGGTTGTCAAGTGTTTCTGGATTATGCATATAGTCACCCGGAATGTGTGAATGGTCAGAACAAGATAAGATGCCCTTGTTTGAAGTGTAAAAATTAAAATTATATGGACAGAGACATAGTAAACTATCATTTACTTGTTTCTGGATTTATGAGAAATTATGAAGAATGCTGGTGGGCACATGGCCAGAGAAGAGATAGTGGCTATGCAAAAGTACACACTCCGGGCAGCAGTACCCATCGTATGAATGCCATGGTTCATGATATTGCAGAGCCGGATTTTGATTGGGAACAAAGTAGAGAGCAACCTATGAATTCTGATGCCAAAGCGTTCTTTAAGTTGTTAGACGAGGGTAGCGAGCCGTTGTGGCATGGTTGCACCAAGCACACTACATTGTCTGCAGTGGCGACATTACTTAACATCAAGGTTGATCACAACATAAGCCATGAGTGTTTTGAGTCGCTATTGAAGGCCATTAAGAGTATGTTGCCTGACGATGAAAAATTACCCGATAACTACTACTACTGTAAGAAAATGGTGAAGAAGTTGGGTCTTGGATACCAAAAGATCGATGCATGTCCGAACGATTGCATGTTGTTTTATAAGGAAAATGAACAAAAGACAAGGTGCACGTTTTGCAGTCATGATTGGTTCAGGCCTAATAAAGAGGGTGTGACTACAAAAAAAGACAAGTATACCTTTTAAGATTTTAAGGTATTTTCCAATTATGCATCGGTTAAAAAGGTTGTACATGTCTTCAAGAACAGCTGAACATATGACTTGGCATGCGAAATCTCCAGCTAAAGATGGAGAACTTAACCATCCCGCAGATGGGCAGGCTTGGAAAGATTTCAACTTAGCACATCCTGGGTTTGCATTAGAACATAGAAATGCGAGGCTTGGCTTGTCCACTGATGGATTCAACCCGTTCGGCCACTCAACTGTTCCGTACTCCTGTTGGCCTGTGATTGTTACTCTGTACAACTTGCCTCCTTGGATGTGCATGAAACAACTATACTTGTTTCTTGCACTCGTGATTCCTGGTCCCAAGAGTCCTGGAAAGAACCTAGATGTTTACTTGAGACCTCTTATAGACGAGTTGAAGGTATTGTGGGAGGATGGAGTACATACTTGGGATGTTTCCACAAAAACAAATTTCAACCTTAAGGCAGCAGTTATGTGTACTATAAGTGATTTCCCTGCCTATGGTATGTTAGTTGGATGGAGTACACACGGGAAGTTAGCTTGTCCGTATTGTATGGAGCATACAAAGTATTTTAATCTATCAAAAGGTCGAAAGCCTTGCTAGTTTGACTGTCATCGTCGTTTCTTGCCGGTAGACCACCCGTTTCGAAGAAATAGAGAACACTTCAAGAAAGGGAAAGTAGAGAATGATATGCCTGCACCGCGATTGTCGAGGACGGAGATGCGTGATCGTGTGATGAGATTGCCTGTCATTCCATTCGATAAGATTGTTGCCTCAAACATAATCAATGGGTTTGGCGAGTCTCATAATTGGGTTCGGAGAAGCATCTTTTGGGAACTGCCTTATTGGTCTACAAATTTGATTCGTCATAATCTAGATGTGATGCATATTGAGAAGAATGTGTTTGACAATATGTTTAACACTGTGATGAATGTTCCGGGCAAGACGAAAGATAATGATAAGGCACGGTTGGACATGAAAGATATTTGTAAGCATCCTGGATTAGAACTTTATGAATCTCCTCACGGTCGGATGGTCAAACCACATGCAAGATATACATTGTCCAAAAAGCAAGTTGAAGATGTGTGCACATGGATTAAGACTCTGAAACTACCAGATGGATATGCCTCAAACATTGCAAGGTGTGTCACAGGTGGGAAATTACAAGGGATGAAGAGTCATGACTGCCATGTGTTCATGGAGAAACTCATGCCTATAACATTTTGGGATTTGCTTGATAAACCAATATGAGATGCTTTGACTGAACTTAGTCATTTCTTCAGAGACATATGTTCAAAAACGTTAAATGAGAAGGACATGTCTGTACTTGAGAAGAACATCGTTGAGATCACGTGTAAGCTTGAAAAGATATTCCCACCTAGTTTTTTTGACTCCATGGAGCATTTGCAAATCCATCTACCCTATGAAGCTCGTGTTGGTGGTCCAGTTCAATATAGATGGATGTACCCTTTCGAGAGGATGATGGGAAACCTTAAGAGGAAGGTGAAGAATAGAGCTTATGTAGAGGGGTCGATATGTGAGGCATATAATTTCGATGAGATATCTACGTTTGTCTCAGACTATTTTCCTGACGAAGTCTTAACAAAGACTAATCGAGTCCCGACACATGATGATAGGGGCAATGTTGAACTAAATGGTCGGCTTTCTGTATTTGGTCTACCGGGACGTGCTTATGGAAAAAGGAAGCGTATATTTCTCTTTGAGCAAGAATTAGATGCTGCACATACTTACATTCTTCTCAATTGCGAGGAGATTGACAAATTTGTGAGGTATACATTCCAATATGTTAACGTTTATAAAATTAATCTCATACATTCCAATATGCTAATGTTTATAAAATTGTATAGATCATACGATGACGAGTTAAAAGCAAATCAGCCAGGCATCACTGATAAAGATATTCATGTCAGTCGAGATAAAAACTTTGCACTTTGACTAAAGGACAAAGTAAGTGAAGTTAATTAAGCACGACATATATAATAGTAATTTATGAATTTATTTAATTTAAATTCATTTTTGTAGGCTCTTAATGTGGGAACCATTCCTCCAAATATACAAGTCCTAGCTATGGGCCCAGACAGAGACCAAGTTAGCCGCAATGGTTACAAAATAAATGGCTGTGAATTTCATACAAAGACATATGCTCGCGGTAAAAGAACAACGAACACTGGAATTTGTGTCCAAGGAGATTGTTACAATGAGCTTGGTCGTGCCTTTTATGGAGAATTGGAGGAAATCATAGAGTTGTCGTACAAGGGCACTTACGGGGGTCAGATTAATTTGTTCAAGTGTCGTTGGTTTGATTCAGAAAAAGGGATACGTGTTGACAGACATGGAATCGTCGATGTTGACCTCCATAGGTCTGCGTACGCCCACGAACAGTTTGTGTTGCCAACTCAAACAGTACAAGTATACTACACTCCTAGTGCTGTTAGAAAAAGGGATAGACCGCCTACAGATTGGCAAGTTATAATTCATACTTCCCGCGCAAAATTGTGTCCAATTAGTAGACGGAGAGTTCTACCAAGAGGAGATGCTTTATAGACCTCCGATAATAAATGTGGAGGACAACAATGAAGTAATCCAGTTAGAGGTTGGAGATGAACCTGATGAAATGGATCCTGAGTCAGTACATATGCCAGATGACATTGATACTGAGGAGGAAGAGTTATTGACTGACACTGATACTGAATACGAAGAAAATGATGGTTATGAATCTCCAATACGTATACAAAATAATTCTGCCTCAGACAGCTATTAGGGTGAGAAATGTATTTTTAGTTTTACTTGTATTACATATAATTATATATATATATACATTTAATACACATACGATTACATATATATACATTATATACAATGTCTAACTTACGCAAACGTATAGCAGTAGTCTAAAAAGAGTCTAAAACCCACCTCAGGCGTCGAAACGACACACAAACACAGACATAGCACCGCATGGGTATTAGGCACGCGTTACAACTGACGGGACTCGATTCCGATATACGGAGCTCGAGTTATCAGCCTGTCTATCTAATTTACGCAAACGTATAACAGTAGTCGAAAAAGAGTCCAAAACCCACCTCGGCCGTCAAAACGACAATTACATATATACACTTTCCGCAGTTGTACCTTTCGTTTATAGTTGTCTTAGTTAACTAGTTCATTTAATTATCTGTCATTATTGTCCTTTTATGCAAGGTTTTACATACAATTACATATATACACTCACCTCCATTGTTCCTTTCATTCATAGGTGTCGTAGTTAACTAATTCATATAATTATCTGTCATTATTGTCTTTTTATTCAAGGTATATGTTAATATATTATATAACTCCTAACATCCGTTAATTTTGTATGTATAGATGACTTCTGAAGTCCCCCTGAAAAAGCGCGGCTTGGGTCGGGGGCCTAATCAGGTCCCGAAGGCCCCGAGTAATCCGGATGACCGGATTCTTATACAGATCAAACCTCCTCCGAACATCACGTACGTTATCTATCTATTTCATATATAATTATTTTATAATAAGATCATTAATGTTGTAGTTATATACTAATATTTTCTTGGTTTGTATATTAATTGTTGTATATTGTAGGGATTTTCAAGATACCAAGATTGTGAAATGCATTTCATAGTTATACTTACAGAACTGGCCTACGCCAGTGATTACGTGGGCGGCCACACCTCTCGCCCATAAGGATGCAGTTTGGGCTGAATTCCAGATATATTTTATTTAATTTTGACAGATAATATAATTAATATGTATATATTATTTTAGAATATATATCATCATCCATAATATTATTATTGTTGTTTATTTGCAGAAGAAGTATAGATGGGACGACGCACATGCATCAATAATACAGACATTATTCTGGCAAAAGTGTATCATCCGAACAAAGGATAACCTGAACAAGGAACGAATAAAAGCCTTAAATAATGCATTGATCGACCATCCAGGGGAGGGTGAGCAGCACATGCACGTGTATAGCCCCTGGTGGTGTGCGCCTGACATATGGGCAGGGATGTGTGAGGTGTGGTGAGATGAGGCCTGGGTGAAGAAACGCAAGACTGCCGCCGCTAACAGAGCCTTAGGTGTACCTGAAGGCGCCAAGGTAAAAGGCACATATAGGGGCGGCAGTATATCACAGCTGCAACATATTGCTACACGGGTACGTATTTTGCAAATGTTAATCATTATGTATACATTATATCACATGTTTACATATTAATATACGAGCATGTTTTATATAGGAGACTCGGTCTCAGGGTGAGCCCATTCATTGGCTGGATGTGTACATAGCCACCTGCGATAGTTTGCTTGAGGCTGTGCAGATAGCGGTAATTTATTTTTTATAACTTTATATTTTCGTCATTAATTAATTCTTAAGCATTTTATATTTAGTTTTAACAATTTGATTATTTGTATGCTGACAGGACACTTATAAGAGCCTAATGAACGAGCGTTATCCTGAAAGCACCCCACGGCTGTCGATTGATCAAGAATTATGGGAGAGGGCGTCAGTTGTGAAGAAAACTACGTCAAAGGCCAAGGACGACGACTGACGACCGACTATCAGCTGTACGGGCAGCTCTGCTACTTAGTCTACTCAGTCCTCGTGCCATCCGACGCCGCACACTCCTGTTGACTATGTGAGAGCAATATGTCAAGATCGAAATCTTCTCCTTACACTAGGCAGACATCTGCACTCCCTAAGTCCTGAGGATCTAGCAGAGGCAATGGCTAGAGCAGCAGAGCATCAGGATATATGAGGTAATCTTGTCATTGTTTAGGTTTCATGTTATTGTAATACATTAAAAAGGCTAGGGTCATTTTTTATTTTTCGTATATGTTTAACGTGTTTTCTTATTTAATTTGTTACAGCCTCATTCTGTCGATCGATATTTGATACGGCCCAGACATTTGTATTCTCATAATTTCTCAGCCGTTGTTCTACATTGTATATATTGACTATTTTTTTACTGAATGAATGAATGTACGAGCATTTTATATTCACGGATTTGAATTTGAATGTAATTGTCTGTGTTGGTTTTATTATGAATGAATGAATGTAATTGTCATTCAGTGGCGTACTGAATGAATGAATGGATGGATTTGGATTATATATAATTGATGTAAGTTGGGACAGGTACAAAACAGGTCAACTTTTTTGGGATATAAGAAGGTACAAAATAAACTTTTTTTTTTAATAGTAGTATCAGCGACCGCGTACGGTCGCTATTACATATCTGCGACCGAAATATCATTTTCTCGGGTAGCGACCACCTGCGGTCGCTAATACTGGTCGCTGACACGTGGATCCACGTCATGACAGAGGCTGACGCGGCCTGACACAATCTGGCGATCGGATCGGTCCCTAATAGCTGTCGCTGATAGTGCGGTCGCTGAAAGTGGTCGCCAATTGACTTGTAGCGACTAGATTTACTGTGACCAGTATCAGCGACGGCATTCGGTCGCTGATAGTCATCTGTGACCACCTGCGGTCGCTAATATGCGGTCGCAGATAGCCTGTTTTGTTGTAATGAACTGTTGTCACACCCTCCCTATAAAAAACATTTTTCTTGTTAATTAAATAAACACAATGAAAATTTGTAACTCCCTAAAGCTGGATTATATTCAGACTACCTGAAATTCCCTAGCAAAAACCCAACAGTAGGTTTCCCTTGTAGAGAATATCCAACAGAGAATTCACACTTGTTACGATATCCATTAAAAAGTGGTGATTCAACAATACCTTCTAGTTTGCATGGAAGACCGCCTGCAGATAAGGAAGACCAACAGAAATATGAGTTACTAAGTTTACTAGCATTTTCCTACTTCAAATTTACTTGAGGATAATGTTTCATGCGTAGACAAAAACAAGACATGTGGTTTACTAATGTATATTACAATATAGAATGCACCATCCTTTAATTCAAGCACATTTTTTTCCCAATAAACTCAACATGTAAAGTAAGAAAATTAATTTTGTCAAAAATCATCTTCTTTAGGTTCTTAGACAAAATAAGAGCAGACCTATTTCTCTAGAATTAAGAATCCAGTCTGAAAGTGAAACACCATTTGGACAAGCTTTACGTGCATTTCGAGTCTGCAGATGGACAATAAAAGGAGGGGGAATTAATGTCAGCTCGTGATGAACAAGTAGCAACTAATTTTTGAACAAATTATAGTTTGTATTCTTGAAAAATAAATATTACTTCCTCTATTCCACAAAAAGAGTCCTATTTACAAACTTTTAAGGATATTTTTTAGTTCCATATTCTTAAACAACACATTCAAACTGATGTCAAACTGATGTCACAAGAAAGTTTCAGATAAAGAGACGGGAGACAAAAAAGTAGACTTTAGTAGATAAAAACTGGTACTTACTTGGGCTGCCTATGACGCTGCATATTTTGTAGATTTCATCTGCTTCACTACAAAAGAGAACAAAAACAGAAGTTAAATTCACTATTACAATGTTAGTAAGAAAACAACATTGCAAGGGATATGGAATCATTTTACATTGCAAGGGATAACTCAAAATGTAAGCCATATATGTGTGTATATATGTGCTAGTTTGCACACTCAAAGTAGGTAGACAACCAAAAATGGTGTGAAACTGAAAATCTATGTTTGTATCATTTGGTTAAGCTTCACAAGTATAGACATGTCTGGCAAAAACATTATCACAACTTTTGCATCTATTCGCCTTTACAAGTTGTTCTCGTACAAAAACCACAAAGAACGCCTAAGAAATATGTGGTACAGCGAAACTGAAATGGTAAAAGAGACGTGAAGATCACACGTTACATACACCTAATCTGCCCTGCATGCATAAATAATCATACTAGTACATTTAAGAAGCAGTTGAACATAATTTTTTTTTCTTCTTTCATTCTAAAATCACACCTGAACATACTGAGGCCAATAGATTATGACATATATACACTTGACAAAAATTTAAGCATCTGTTCCATATCAGCAAGCTGAAAGAAATTTTTATCCATCCTTGACTTGTTATGGATAGCTAGGTTATGTAGTCCAATAACCAGATAGAAAAATAGTTACTAGGCAAAAACTTACAGATAGAGATGCCTTTCTGACTATGTAGAAATGGCTACACAAGAATCTGCATCCATGACGTGCCTCTTGTTGGAGTTATGATCCCATAGTGATACATCATTGGGTCAATATGGTTAGACGTGTCTCCCGTAGTTGATAATTGTTAGTCATGCTTGCCTCTTGCTAAAAACACACAAGGAATGGTAAAGGAGAATTTTTTCAGACTTTCCCTTCATACTGGAAATTCAGCTTGTAATCATACTGCAAAGTTGCCAAAGTGCATTATGAAAACAAATAATGAAATCTTGTGCATTATTACTAATCAAAATCAAAATAAAATGAACAAAACTAAACCAAGGATTGCTTGAGCAGAAGCTGCAGAATCCAACTTTTATGAACCTCCTGGTAAAAATAACACGAGTTTGTCCTCATTGCTTGAACGAGGTTGAGTTAAAATAAAGCCAGTTAAAAGTCTAATTAAATTACCAGATATTCAACTCAAAATAGTAAATTGTCTTTACCTATCCTTTAGGAGACATTCTCATACAAGCCATGTCCATGGCTCAAGAAATTACAATGACAGCCAATTCCAAGCATAAAGGAAATTATGATGTCCTAACCTTTAGCACAATTCGTGTCTGCATTCTCACTTTATACCAGAAAAGTATAACCTTAAAGTTATAAAGAGCCATGAACCAAACTTGCACTCCAAGTATCTCATATTCCAAGCACAGATGAATGAAATTGTCCTAGAAGATAAAGGCAACTTTACAAATAACCTGCAAGATTATATTCTAAATAGCTTAATTTCAACAAGCTATTGTGACGCCCCCAAATCCAGGTACTTGAAACCCGAACTTGGTGCTACACGATATCATTTCTAACCTAAAGCTCTGATACCAACCTGTGACGCCCCCAAATTCAGGTACTTGAAACCCGAACTTGGTGCTACACGATATCATTTCTTTGAGCGGAATAATTATAATATAAATAAACAAACTTAATTTACATATCAGAGTTGTCTAATCCCAGGTACACGACCTTTAAACATTCATTACATGATAGATAATAAATAATATTGTCTTAATAAAGTCTAACTATTACACACAATACCATAAAACTTATTCTTGCAGCTTTCCTTTCCCTTTGTTTTTGCCAGAGCCTTCTGGTTGATCACGCTTAGCTGAAAATATTTAATTTAAAGCAAGAATGAGCATTCAATTGCTCAGCAAGTAATAGCAGTTAATAAACTTTAGTTGAAAGAAGTAAATGTCTTCTTTGAGGTATACTTCTACAACGAATCAATAGTTGTGAAGTCTTTCGAAACATATCTTAATAACATATCAAATCGTTTAAAATTTTGAAACGACGTAGTGACTATAAATACTGAGCGGTCAATGGACCATGAACTTTTATTTTTTTTTATTTTCAAAAAGGTTAAACAGAAATTCATCTGTAAACCGCTCTGGTCTTACGGACATGTAGGGTGATCAGCCCCGTTATGTCCTGTATTGATCAATACTATCTATTTGAATGATAAATTCATTCACTCTGTTCGCCTTGGGCACATAAACAATTTCCCCATTAAGGGTTGTTCATACTCAGTCTGGAGTCCTAACTAAACAATTCAGTTGGACGACTTTATCATAACCAATACTATCTAACAATGAAATTCAAACTATGTCTAGCCGAGTCAAATAGCTTAGACAGTCTTTAAATCATGAACGCATACCAAAATTTTATAGTGTGTAACAGGATTTGTCATATCAAAGAATTTCTAGTTCCAGAGTTCTTTATGAGTACAACAGTTCATACAAGTGGGGACACTTGTATGATAACAGCCAATAATGAGATATTAATAAATAATAACTGAATTGAATAAAATTCCACAATATAAGAATAAGTTCATAAGTGAATCATGGATATCATTACAGATATGAATAATTGACAATAATTATTCATGAATATGCTTTTAACTTACTGGGATCCATCGCATAGAATAACTGCGAGGAGTAGAGATACTTGATCAATATAACATTTGAGTAAGGTTAGAGAACTTGCCTTGATAGTTGATTACTGCTACGTAGTATAGCTTAAGCTGTTATCTTTAATACAAAGTCCTATCATCAATAGAATTATTCTTTTAATTAGAATAATATAACTTAACACATAATACTGCTTTAAACATGTTGTCACATAGTCATATCAGTCATTAAAACATATAAGAACGTATACCTAGTCAAACTATGTCAATTTGGTTTGAGTTTGATATAGTTTCGGCATCCCGAGTGCATTATCGGATAATTAATGACTTTATTTTTAATGAAACTTTGTTCAAGAACTTAAATATTATATTAGATAATTTAATTATCATTTATAATATTTTTCCAAACATTAAAATTATTTATTATAATTTTTCAAACACTAATATCATTTTTTAATGATTTAATTGTCAAATAATATCATTATCATTAATATTTAAATAATTTAAAATATTAATGATATTCATGTCAACACTTTAAAAGTTATTTATTATAACTTGAAAATATTTTTAAAACCTTAATATTACCTTTAAATGATTTTTTTTAAGATATTAAAATCATTTTTAAATAATTATCATTAATATTAAAATATTAATGTATTTCATTTCCAAATATTAAAAGTTATTTATTATAACTTAAAACATTTTTAAAACCTTAATATCAATTTCAAATGATTTTTATAGTATTAAAATCATTTTTAAATAATTACTATGAATATTAAAATATTAATGTTATTCATATCAAAATATTAAAAGTTATTTATTATAACTTAAAATATTTTTATTACATTTATTTCACCTTTAAATGATTTATAAAATATTTAAATCATTTTTAAATAATTTATTTAATATAATTATTAAATAAATTTATTATCATTAATATTTATATATTAATGAAATTCTTATCAAAATATTATAAGTTATTTATTATAACTTAAAATACTTTTTAAAATCTTAATATCATTTTTAAACTATTAAAACCATTTTTAACTAATTTATTTAATATAATTATTAAATAAATTTATTATCATTAATATTAAATTATTAATAAAATTTAACTCAAAATATTAAAAGTCATTTATTATAACTTAAAATATTTTTTAATACTTTAATATAATTTTAAATGATTTTTAAAATATTAAAATTATTTTTAAGTAATTTATTTAATATAATTATTAAATAAATTTAATGTCATTAATATTTAAATAAATTAAATTATTAATGAAATATATCTCAAATTATTAAAAGTTAATTTTTATAACTTAAAATAATTTTTAGAATTATTTTTAGAATTTTTAATAATTAATTTCTATTTATTTTAATTAATATAATTAATTTTAATTTAAAACCGTCGCTAAAGGGCTATCGCGACGGAAAGTGTCGCCTTAGGTGTTCTTGAGCCTCAAGAAAATTCAAACTCAGTGTTCAAGGTTACTACTTTGACCACTTATAATTATTTGATTTTGATATTTTCTGGGTTGGTAATTTGGTTAGTGTTATAGTATTGATGTAATACTACAACCACAACCACGTTTCATGGCCATCCTACATCACAACTAGAAATTATAAGCAATCAAAGTAGCTGTCAGAGGCTGTTCTTCATTTTCTGGGCAGCCCAGAAACGTGAAGTCATGGCCGGTCAACGTACTTTGACCTTAAATAACTTTGATTCTGTTGTTAATCTAGGTGTTCTAAAGGCATGATTGTGTAGTCCGTATGTCATACTACAAATAACAAACACTAAAATGGTCCAAAACATTATTAATAGCAAGATCCGAGGTTTGCAAAATGGTTGTCAGAAACTGTTCAACACTTAGAAAATTTCTGGGTTTTTCAGAAATTAAAAATCTGATCGGTCAACTATGTTTGACCACTTATATCTTGAGATATAGACATGGTATGGACTTGATTCCACTTCCAGTATACTCTCTTCATGGCATAGAACAAGTTTATAACATCAAACACATATAAAATCTAACACAAAAAGATCTATGAGCTCTGACATATGGCTGTCAGACCACTTTTTTTAAAATTTCTAGATTTTTAAAAATTTCAAATTCTTGCATCTAGATGTTATAGATCTATCATATACTAACTCAGATCATCAATAGACATAACATACCACATATTTTAACACTTAATCACAACATCCAACTTAGCATACAAGATCAAATTTTAGGTTAGGATTTTATACCTTTCTTGAATGATTTTTGATTTCCACCTTCTGATCTTGATGTTGGATTGCTATGGAATGATATTGAATGATATTTGGGACAAGTTAGAGAGAGAAATTCGTGACTTAGAGAGAGAGAATGTCTTGGCTTATTAGTGAATGAAATGTAAGGTTTTTCTTTCTTTCTTTCTTTTTTCTTTTTTTTTTTTTAATCCAATGATCCTAGGCTTGCAAGGTGTCAAACAATGGATGATTGAGGAGAGATTGAGCATGTGTTGATATCTTGAGTTGGTGAATCCAAATATTTTGGCAAGATTTGCAAGTTACCTTCAATAATTCAAAAATGGCATTTAGGTCATTTGCCATCTAATTTTAATGGCTAACTTGTCATTTTTTCTAACCCTTAGGGTTTAACCCTTAGGGTTTAACCCTAAGATTTTACAATTTCATTTTATAGAATTTTGTAATTATGGCTAAATGAAAATCTTAGTTTCTAAAAAAATGAAAATTAGAGTTTTGTAAACATACTTAGTTTCCTAACTACATAGAACATGAAAATTAGACTTAAGATTTATAAATTATTTCCTTAATCACATAAATATCCACTTTCATTTAAATACAACATGATCAATTATTATGTTAATATTTAAATAAAATGAAATAAATTAATTCATAACCTATATTCATATAATTATGTTAATTATCATAATTATATATATAATTCATAATCATATCTTGTATTAACATACTTACATATATTTAGAGACAGATATAATTAATAATTATATTTAATATCCAAATTCCTTAAGAAAATAATTTCTTATTATTCACCACATTAATATACTTTCATTTTAAATACAATTATATAATAATTGTATAAATTCTAAAATTTCATAACATAGATCAAAATTAGGGTTTTGATCTATAATGACACTTTACCTAATATATCCCATTATTAATTAAGTTAAAATAATTAACTTAATTAATTTTGATTAATTCATATAATAAAATAATTATTATAATAATTCTATAAATCATTTCTTATATTATTGAAATATTATATTAGTCATATTTTCATGAAAATTAAATAATAAAATATTTTTTACTCCAAATTAATTTATTATAAGAATATAATTTATAATAATCAACAATTCTTTTATCGAAAAATTTATTTAAATTATTCATGCAATAAATAAATATATATGTATCACATAAATACATATTCTTTTCCTTGCACATACACCCACATATTATTTTGATAAAAATAATATAAAAAAAAATTATCCGTAAAATTTCTTATTTAATTATATAAAAACATTGGGTTATTACATTCACCCTCCCTTATAAGGATTCCGTCCCCGGAATCACCGTTTCAAAACTTATACACACAAGGATAAATAATATACATATTCATTGCAAGTAGATCTTGATCTGATTCGATCGAACTGATCTTTAACTATTCAGCATAAAGCTTGTCTATCTGATTAAACGAAATTTGATTTCTAAAAGAACTCAAATTCCTCCTTCAAAAGTTCTCAATAAATTGATTTATTATTTATAAGCAAATCATATATACGAAATTAAAATGTATTCGAATAATACCTGGAATTCCATCCCCGGCTGCTACCGTATCTTGAACCGTCATATTGAAGGTCCTCGCAGTTGGCTTGTTTGTCGGAGTTGGATACGTGATCGCCAGCTTTCCGCTGCTTTTCCCGGCATTCACGTTTCCCCCATCGGCATTCCTTTTTGGACAATCCCTTGCCATATGATCAGTTGATCCGCAGATGAAACAACCACTATTCTTCCTTGAATTAGGACAATTAGGAGAGATGTGTCCCTCCTGCCCGCACTTGTAGCACACAAACTTTCCTTTGAGACACTCACCTGAGTGACTCTTCCCACAATTTTCACATGGTTCCACCTTCTTCCTTATTCCTTCTTGACTATTTCCAGTATTTCCCAAATTTGTCCACTTTCTTTTTCCACTTGCACTTCCACTATTTCCTTCCACCTTAACTTTTCCTTCAATCCTACCCTTATTCTTCCTTTCCTTGTTATAGAGAGTCATGGCCTCACTTGCTCCTTCAGCAATAATAGCCTTTTCCAGTAGCGTTCCAAACGAGTTAATCTGCAGCACTGCAACCTTGTTGTAGATCCAGGGCTTTAGACCATGTTCGAACCTTCGTGCCTTTCTTGCCTCAGTGTTCACTTGTTGTGAAGCGAACCTAGCTAATTCGTTAAACTTGGCGGTGTATTCTGATACGGTCATATGTTCTTGTTTCAATTCTAGAAATATAACCTCCATCCTGTCCTGCATACTGGACGAGAAGTAATTCTCGTTGAACAGTTCTTTGAACCTTGTCCATGTTACCACTTCTGCTCCGGCTCGAGTTTGGTTAGCCTCCCACCAGAAGTTCGCTTCCCCTTTTAACATATAGGTAGCAAAAGCTGTTTTTTGCTCCTCCGCTACCCTAGCAATAACAAACGCTTTTTCTATTTCCTTTACCCAAGTTTGGGCTTCTATAGGGTCAGGTCGTTCCTTTGAATTCAGGCGGTCCTACTGCCTTGAAATCTTTGAAGTTCACCAATTGATTCCCTGGAGGATTTCCTGCGGCTGGTGCTCGATTTTGCATAGCCTCAGTTAATATATTCACAAAATCCTGCATAGGATTTTCTTGACCTCCTGCATTGTTAACAAAATCTTCCACCCTTCGGGTTCGTGGTTCTCTTCTTGGCGGCATTATCTGGTTAAACAAAATTTTATTACCTTATCATTCATATACCATTATTAATGGTATCATAAAAGATAGAATATAAAATTCTAAATTTTAGACCAATTCAGCTTGCTGGATTCCCAATTTCAGCTTGCCGAATTAACAAATTGACATTTAATCAACATACTAACTTGACATATAATAATATCATAACATTTATATTAATATTTAAACAGTACATAGTACTTTTCATTCCACAATACAGACTGTCATAGTCAGCTACTATCCCTTAATGACAACAAAAGTCGGGATTCATCATAATACTTATGCAAAAGTAATACATATCACTCCTATACATACTATATATAATCCTATTTTACTTATCGTATTCATTTCCTACACCTTCCTTAGATCCTGGACAAATCTTTGCCTGATGACCTACCAATCCACAGACAAAACATACGCATTGCTTCGGATCAGGGCAATGAGATGAGATATGTCCTTCACGTCCGCAATTATAGCATACATTCTGTCCTTTCATACATATGCCTTCATGTTTCCGATTACAGTTCGCACACGTTCCTATTTTCTTGAAGTTCCCTTGATTAAAATCAGAATTTCCTAAATCACGGTCATTCATTTTTTTTTCCCTTTCTGGCTTGGAGCTTCACACGATTTGCTGCATTTGGCTCCCATATGTTCAATTTGAACCTTCAACTTATCTTGTTCTTCCATTTTTTCGATTAATGCCTTTTGCAACTGGTTGTTTAGTAGCCTTTCCAATGCCAACAACCTTTCCAAACATAACAGCTTGTTCTTTAGATTCTGCACTTTTGTTGATGCTTGGCCAGCTCCAACTTCAGTGTCTGAATCACTATCTGTCAATAAAATCGTTTCTGGTTCTGGTTCTATATTTTCCAAAATGATTACTTCATCTAGGTTGCTTTCAGGGGGAGTGATTTGCTCCTTCTTTATGACATGAGAGCTTTCTAATCTTTTTCTTCCTGACATCTATACACAAATTATCTTGATTAGTACATAATATATACACATAACAAATAATAGTTTATATAAGTTATTTTTATTTCATTTTACGATGAATTTCCTTAATTCATCTCCTTTAAACTCTATTTGAGTTATTTATTTTTCAACGCTTCTATCTAGCTTAAGGTTATAGCCTAAGGTATCCCCCACCTATGGTTTCTAACCTAAAGCTCTGATACCAACCTGTGACGCCCCCAAATCCAGGTACTTGAAACCCGAACTTGGTGCTACACGATATCATTTCTTTGAGCGGAATAATTATAACAAACTTAATTTACATATCAGAGTTGTCTAATCCCAGGTACACGACCTTTAAACATTCATTACATGATGGATAATAAATAATATTATCTTAATAAAGTCTAACTATTACACACGATACCATAAAGCTTATTCTTGCAGCTTTCCTTTCCCCTTGTTTTTGCCAGAGCCTTCTGGTTGATCACACTTAGCTGAAAATATTTAATTTAAAGCAAGAATGAGCATTTAATTGCTCAGCAAGTAACAGCAGTTAATAAACTTTAGCTGGAAGAAATAAATATTTTCTTTGATATAAAAAAAAAAAATTATCCGTAAAATTTCTTATTTAATTATATAAAAACATTGGGTTATTACTTGAAACCCGAACTTGGTGCTACACGATATCATTTCTTTGAGCGGAATAATTATAACAAACTTAATTTACATATCAGAGTTGTCTAATCCCAGGTACACGACCTTTAAACATTCATTACATGATGGATAATAAATAATATTATCTTAATAAAGTCTAACTATTACACACGATACCATAAAGCTTATTCTTGCAGCTTTCCTTTCCCCTTGTTTTTGCCAGAGCCTTCTGGTTGATCACGCTTAGCTGAAAATATTTAATTTAAAGCAAGAATGAGCATTTAATTGCTCAGCAAGTAACAGCAGTTAATAAACTTTAGCTGGAAGAAATAAATATTTTCTTTGATATAAAAAAAAAAAATTATCCGTAAAATTTCTTATTTAATTATATAAAAACATTGGGTTATTACATTCACCCTCCCTTATAAGGATTCCGTCCCCGGAATCACCGTTTCAAAACTTATACACACAAGGATAAATAATATACATATTCATTGCAAGTAGATCTTGATCTGATTCGATCGAACTGATCTTTAACTATTCAGCATAAAGCTTGTCTATCTGATTAAACGGAAATTTGATTTCTAAAAGAACTCAAATTCCTCCTTCAAAAGTTCTCAATAAATTGATTTATTATTTATAAGCAAATCATATATACGAAATTAAAATGTATTCGAATAATACCTGGAATGGTATGCCAATTTGTACACTTGGCTACTATCTTGGAACCTAACAATTTGCATAAAAAATAACTAAATATTGATCTGTTTTGCCTCAGTCTTTGTATCCTTTAATTGTAAAATAATTCTGGCTTAAAATATGGAAAAATGGTACAGTAAATTTCATTTAAACATAAAAATTCTCGGCGCCTTACGATTTGAGTTCATACTTCCTGCAGCAAGCTATAGATCCTCATAAGTAAAAACTGTAATTCATGATTGACGTTGTTAGGTGAAGAAATAAAAGAATGGTTGGCTAGGTCAATATGATTAGTTGAATTTTATTATGTAGTAAATTTAAATATTCTCACTAGTAGTGCAGGCACAAACAAGTGATGTTGGAGGCTTATAATCAACAGTGTGATGAAGCGACAAAGATATTTGCAGAGTATCATAAGCGTATTCGTTATCATGTTAACCAAGCAAGGGATACTCAGAGATCTAGTGTTGACCCTTCTGTTGAAATGGTTACCAGTATCCATGCAAACAATGAGAAGGATGCTGTTTATTCCACTGTTCGAGGCTCAAAATCTGCTGATGATGTCATTCTAATTGAAACAGCAAGGGAGAGAAATATCCGGAAGGCATGCGAATCTCTTGTAACACAAATGATCGAAAAAATTCGTAGCTCTTTTCCTGCTTATGATGGAAGTGGTATCCATTTGAATCCTCAGTTAGAATCTGCCAAGTTAGGCTTTGATTTTGATGGGGACATACCTGAAGAAGTCAGAGATGTGATTGTAAGTTGCCTGAGAAGTCCTCTGCAGTTGCTTGAGGCTGTTACTGCTTATACTGAAAGGTTGAAATCACTGATTACTAGAGAAATAGAGAAAATTGATGTTAGAGCTGATGCAGAAACCTTAAGGTATATGCATATATTTGTGTTCTTATTGTGGTACTTTAGTGGTGTTGTAAACACTCTTAATAGCCTTATTATCTCGTACAATCTGAGGAATGCTTGAATATGGATATCAGCTATGAGAGCTAATAAACCTTACATGTATTCAGTACGTGGAATGACCATAAAAGAGGTAATTTCTTCTTTAATAACACGTACATGAGACAACAATTTCCGGTCTACATCCCATACTTACATTTAGTAGCAAACATGGGAAGAAGAATACACGTAAAACCTGACATTAGTTTCCATCCGTTTGACAATATTGATGAATATTCAACAAACAAATAAGTAAACGACGTAATTTTAAAATAACTTAAACTTCATCAACTGGTGTCCATAAATGACTTGCCAAGGATATTTGTAGTGAGCATAAGAAGATTAATTACACTGTAATCCTTCTATTCTCTAATTTGGGAGTCCAGCTTTCCTTTGTGGCAAAGTCCCAAATCTGAGTCTACTCACAAAATCAAAATCAATGTACCAAATTCAATTTGTCTAATCACAGAACTTTTAGCAAGACTACTTATAGAAAAACAAATTCATGAACAACTAGATGCTCACCCAGGTATTTAGTTCTGTCAGTGCAAATCGCAAACCATAACCTTAACATCTCAATTCCTTCAATTCAAATTATATAAAGCTCAAGCTCGACCTAAACACAGTCAATCAATAGGAAAAAAAAACCAAATCATTACCAACAAAATAATCATACCTTATTATGCATCAAAATAGCACATCCAGGCTCCAGCTGATCCTTATCAACAAAGGACAAAATCCCAACACGTAATCGCCTGGGATTTGAGCCTCTCTTGATTCGCCACGAACTCTTCTTCCATTAACAGGTAATCTTTGTTTCGCTCCAGCTTCAGAAGCCTCAGCTTGCATTTTGTCAGCGGCGTCACAGTCGGAAAGTGAGCCGCCGCCTCCAGTTCCTTTTATTTACGTTGCTTCCTCCCCACTCGAGACGGTGGAGCCGCCGGCTCGAATTTCTTGGACGAAGAATTAGCAACAGAAAGCATATAATATGAGAAGTAGAGGCGAACCAGAAGCCACGATTTCTTCCCTCTTCATCCTTTTCTTCTTCTATGCTCTCTCTCTAAGCTTTATCTATCTTGCTCTGTTCGAGCCCTAAAATTTAAGGGATGAGGTATGATGATTTCGTTCATTAGGGGCTGGGTATGAGATTTAGAGCTAGGTACGAGAGATTTAGGGCTGGAATTTCATCGAAGAGAGGCTTGAATTTCAATCGTGAAGGGCTAAAATTTCATCCGTGAGCGATTTTAAGGTAAATGGGGGAGGATATGGCTGGAGACGGAATGCTTACCACGAATATGGCCTCCGTGTTTTTTAAATACACAACGTTTTCTTAACGTTGTATTTAAAATCAAAAATTGGCCCTTATAAATACACAACTTTTTTTATATCCAACTACAACATTTTATCAAACAAACGTTGTCTAAATAAAAACCACAACGTTTTTTATAAAAACGTTGTCTATTAATGTCCTCTTTTTACTATTTTGTAGTAGTGTGGATTTCGTTATTCTTGATTGTGAAGAGGATCAAGAGGTCCCACTCATTTTGGGAAGACCATTTTTAGAGCTGGAAGAACTCTAATAGATGTTCGAAACGGAAAACTCACCATGAGAGTCAATGATCAAGAGATCAAGTTCAACGTCTTTAACACTATCAGGTTTCCAAATGAGGGGAGTGAATGCTAATTAGCTCAAGAAGGTGTAGGAAATGTTGAAGAGAACGTCGAGTTGACCAACAAAGAAGAAACATGTCAATCAATGAAGGAAAAGGGATGTGCAACTGACGGCATTCCATCAATTGATCAAAATTGAAAGGAAACAGGAAAGTCAGACTGATGACTTAAAAACAAGCGCTACTGGGAGGCAACCCATGGGTTTCATTTAGAATTTTACTTCATTTTAATTGTTTTTAGTAAATAATTTTATCAAATTATTCATTTTTAGGAATTAAATTATTCAATAAAAGCAATTTAATTGAATTTCTTAATTTTTAGGTGATAAAAATAGGGAAGCAAGGAAGAACAATTGCAGGAATTCTAGAAACAACATGGGTAAGGAAGTGAAATTGTAGGACAAAGAATGAATCTTGGGGAAGAAAATAATTAAAAATGCAAGTGAAGGGCAAAATGGGAAGAAAGAAAGAAGAAAAGAGAAGAAAAATGGACCAACCATGAAGGAAACGTGCGCCTGGGAACAGAATGTTCGAGGCCACGGTTTCCAAACATGACGGACCGCGGCGCCCAAGCCCATCCAAGCTAGTTAAGTGCAGCACATGCCCCAAAATTCGGCCACAACACACACAACTTCGACCATACACTCCCATTTACCCCAAAACTCTCCCACATACATCCCCCTAACACCCACAACTCCTACCCATTACAAACCATTACTCCCAATCACTCTTAATTACGCTCAAACACCACATTATAAATCCCAAACCACTTCAACCTAAGGATTGCTAGAAGATATCATAAGTGTTACAATTGGATAAGGAATCCAAGGTTCAAAAGTCACAAAATCCATCTTCTTTAAATTCAAGAGGTAATCAATATATCCAAGTTTTCTTCATCTTTTGGGATTGTGTATTCAACGTTGGACACATTGTTGGTGATTATTTCTTCAATTGGGAGGAATTCATCCATTGAAAGGCTTTGATTTTGGGGTCAAATTAAGGTGCACTCAAGGTGCTCGGTAAATCGTCTCCACCAAAATTCCCACCAAACCCCTAGTTTTCAAGCTTTACTTTTCAATCCAATGGCTCCCAAAAGACATAGAGGTGAAGGGTCAAGCTCAAGGGAGGGTCGCAAGGACCTACGATCACACAAAGTTTGTTAGCGAAGCCGCATCCGAACGGTTTCATGCCTATCTTATAAGCAACAATTTGATTCCGGAACGTGGATTGATGCTATTAGAATACAATGGTCGAGGTATAAGGAATATGATTGCAGATCGTGGATGGGAGACATTAACGGTACAACCTGAAGTTGTTGTAGTTGCTGTAGTAAAGGAATTCTAAAGATAAGGTGGCAATTATTCGAGGGAAGTCAGTGTCATTTGATAGTGTCGGCTGTGTCAACATCAACGCCTACTATAACCTTGCTCCCATAGAGAGTGATAGTTTACCTAGTATAACGAAGAACAGCTGAACTAGGATGAAGTGCTTAGAACACTATGCAAACCAGGGGCTCAATGGACGATCAGGGCCGATGAAGCAATCTCTTTTCCAAAAGACGACCTGAGTCGGTTTGGTAAGGAATAATTTTATTTCTTAATGTTCTAAATTAATGCCTTTTTCCCATGTTTCAGAAGTCAACAAAGCTAGAGCGGTGCTATTATATGCCATTATCAAAGGGAAGACCATAGACATGAGCAAGATCAAACCTTGCAGCATTGAGAGGCGTTGCCACCGGTGGACTTCCGCATCCCTCACTCATTTATGGGTTGTGTAGGAACGCTGGGGTGGTATTGAGCCCGGATGAAATTTTTGAACAGCCAAAGTCAGTGTCGGACAGCACCACAGTTGATCGCTTCAAAGAATGGGATGGCGCTGTCGCACACCTGAGGGGTACCAGATATATACTGAATGGCGCTGATGCCTCTGCTTCTGTTGCGTAGGAGATTGAGAGGATTGCTAGTCAGCCAGGAGGTGCAGGATCTTCTCGTGTAGGAAGGCGGGCAGGTCGAGGATCAGGATCAACTTCTCCTGCAGGTGCTTCATTGGATTTACTTCTTATGGAGGTCAGAGAGCTGCATGGTGTGACCAACAACCTGCGAAAAGGTCATGAGCAGTTGTTGAGGTTGTCTCGCCAGCAGACAGGCCGAGTGGATAATATTGTGGGCCGAGTGGACTCGTATGTGGACTACGCTAATGCAGTCATCACCAGTTTTGCTACACTCTTCAACGTGGCTGATGTAGATCCCATCCATTCCCCGCCACCACATATTATTGACAGTGATGACTTTGCGGTCGAGGATGATGATTGAAGAATGACCCAGGAAAGTATAATGTAATATTTAAGTTTGGGGAAAAGACACGTTTGGTTTAATTTGGTTGGTTGGTTGGTTTGGATTTAATTCTGTTTAAGTTGCGATGGTTTGATACTTATTTTTATTTGGATGATTTTAATATTTAATTAGGTTGCTAAATTGCATGGTAATTAGGATTTAATTGCATGATTATTAAAATCTGTCTATTGCATGATAATTAGTTTTGCATATATTTAGAGTCAGTAGTTTTTGCATGTTTAATTCGGGAGTTTAGTAATTTTGCATGCACAAAAAAAAGAATAAATGAAAGAAAATAGTGAATTTTTGAATAGCCGATGATAAGAAATGATTATATGTGGATAGAAATTTAAGTGAACGGTTGAATCATGTATAGCTTTGATATTGGGTTAGAAATAGATCTTGCGTAGTATGATCCCTATATTTTGCGCACTTAAACCCCACTTCGAATAGTGTACCTTAGGGAGATTATAGGTTGAAACCTTAGTAGTATTAGATGAGTCAAACGTTACAACTATATATCAGTTTTGACTGAATCAGAGGTAGTCAATTGTCCAAGTTTGGGAGAAAACTATTGTTTTGAAAGGCTGAAATAATAAAATGTTATCTTCCTAGTAATATATTGCATCGTGAGTAATGAGCTTAAAAGACCTATTATATATCATGGATAATTCACTTGACTAGTTATCTTTGTGGCCTTTGTTATTCGAATAAGTAATCCCTTAGGAGTTGTCTTTACACTCAGCGCCCTAAAGCCAACTGGTTTGAGAGTCGTTCGTCGAAAGTTCGTTACATGGATAACTTTGAAAAGCCTAATAAAGGTTAACATTGCACAGTCAAGAATAAATGCAGGTAGAAAGAATAACTGGGCAAAAGATAAATTGTGGTTCCCTTGTAAATTGAATGATGTTACCCTGGCTGAGATTATTATTGTAATATGTTCTTAGTGATTGATAATTCTGGATTCCTAGGTGGTCATTTTATAATCTTATTTAAGGTATGATTAGTTAAAGTGTAGGTCACACACATACACACACACACACAATGTGATCATAAATATTGTGAGTCGAGAACTAACTGAGTTGTTAAGTTGTATATGATTTGTTGTTTACTAAACATTGTTTTGTATGATCTTAGAGGCTATGAATAAGATTCATGATCCTTTCATAGTAGGATTGCATTAGTAGATTTTTAGTTTTATATTTGGTAGTTTTACTTGAGGGCAAACAAATGTTTAAGTTTAGGGGTATTTGATAAGTAGATTTTATATCTATTAATTTGGTATTCTTTACTTAATTATTTTGTCTAACCTCAGGTATTTTATTAGTATTTTTAGTAGTTTTGTACTAATAATGGATTTCAGCTTATGTTACTGTAAATTATGCAAAATGTTGTTAGTTTAGCCTTAATATAGCTACAGGTGATAAATGATTGTTTGGCGAGAAGGAATTAGAGTAGTTGATTTCAGGAGGAACAAGCAAGAAAGAAATTGGCTAAGAAAAACACAGGAAATGGACAGAATGTTGGAAGTCGCGACTCCTGAGAGAACTCAGATGGAGGCCGCGGCCTGCAAAGCTGGGAGCCGCGACTCCTGCTCCTTTTTAGGCGCGCGTGTGAAGTCCACTTGCTCGACTGAATTGGAAGTTTAATTAAATGAATTGTGTCCTATTTACAATTAAGCTGATACATGAGATTTGAAGTCATGAGGTTTCAAACTCCTAAAGGCTAACACGTAATTGGTTTACGCTATTTTGCATGGGATTGGAGACTTGTTATCATTAGTTAATAAAAGACTAATAATTAGAATAAGGGTGAAGTTTTTTTTACATACTGTTATCAGGAGGAGAAGATTATTAATATTCGTATTTTTTTTAATTCATAGTAGTAGTTTTAGGGTTCAGAGTATTTTTTTCCAAAGGCAGGAGAAAGAGCTGGGAAAGAAGACAGAGACTTCAATAGAGTTTCATTCTTTCATCTTCAACTCTTATATTTTGTATTTTGGAATGGCTTTGAATGATTTGTTATTGTTTTCAGCTTTAGTTATGAACTAATTTCTTTATTAGGGAATCAATGGAACCCGATGATGATTTAATTTAATATTTATTTCTATTGTTCATTGAATTGGTTATATAATGAGATTGTTTATTAAATTTTGTTATGTATGTTATAATTATCTGATTAACAATTATTGGATGTATTTAGATAAAATTTAACAATGAAGTCTAAATTAAGATCTGGATGTAGTAACTTGTGATTAGTAATTCTTCCTAGGAGTGAATACTAATTTGTGGACGGGATAGATATACCTGGATACCACAAGCAACTATTGGAAAATGAATCTTAATGAATTTATTATTATTATTTCTCATAGGAATATAGTGAAATTAATAATACTAGGTATGAGATATAACTGTTTGGAAAATGGTTATATTAATTATTAGTTATTTTCTGTTTGAAATTCTAGTTAATCAATTCAATGCAATATTAATAAGTTTATTTTCTTGATTCATCGGGGGAAATTGAATTCCTTAATGTTTTTATTCATAGAATTAATATTTATTATTTTAGTGATTATTTGGTAGTTATTGAATTCACTTGTCTAAATAGAATTAAACTGGTATATAGTTAGTAATTAGTAATTGAAAGTTATATTATTCGCTCTTCGTGGGAACGATACTCTTCTTTCGCTATATTTCATAATCGATCGCGTATACTTGCGTGAAATTGTTATGTAGAATTAGGCAAACAACAACAAGGGCCACCGTAGAGAGTACGAGGTATTCCTCGAGAGCAGTTCGGCAAGATACGCGACTAGGTGGCACGGATAATGGTTACCCTACTGTCGGGGCTTTTGGGCTGATGTTGAGTCAGTTCCTGACTACTCATGTATTTTATTCATTTTAAATTGTATATTTTGCATGTTAGTTAATTATCATTTAGTTGTTTCTTTAATTCTCAATTAAAGACTAATATTTTATATTTTTAATTATATCAACAGGGTGGCGATGCAGATCAGGGTGAGGATGATGAACACGGGGATAACGACGACGATTTTTAGACACCGGAGTAGCATCGTCGAGCCCCGCCCAATGATAGCGATAGATAGTTGTAGTTATACTAATTAGTTATATTGTCAATTGTAGTTAGGCTTACTTACGTTTTACATCATTGTTGATTACGATTTTAGTTTAACTTATATTTGTACATAATCTAGTTTATATTTGTTTTCTTTCTTAGCATATCTACTATTATATGTATTTGTACATAACTTATATTTGTTTTCTTTCTTAGTTTAAAGTTGAAATATGTATTTATGTCACTACATAAAACAGGTCATTGGCGACGCAATTTTTGCCGACAACATAAAATCCGTCGATAATGAGGTCATTGACGACGGCTATCCTCGTCTGTAATGGGTCTACTCCCTCCATCCCTTCACTTATGTTTTGGTGACATTAATTCGCGAGAGAGGGAAAGTCATTGGCGACGAACTCATAATATATTACCGACGGAGATGCCGTCGACAATGACTTTTTAATTTACATGCCCTAGGCTCGAGGGAAGAGGCGAATTTTTATATCCAATTTTAATTTCAGCGTGAACTTTTCCTCCCCTCTTTCCTCTTGACCTGAACATCGGTGACTCACTCTTCATCGGCCTATTCATCGGTGGCAGCAGGTATGGAGCTAAGTGTAGACTGGAGGGGGCTACGGCCCCTCCCAAGATTTGAAAATTTTATAAAGTCCACTTGTTCATTTATCAAGTTGTTCATGAAGTCGCTTCTGATTGCAAATTAATTTCATTATTAAATTCATTATAATTGCAAGTTTGTATAATTGGAGCATAATATTGTATACGTGTTATTCCAATTGAATGATACATTTGTATCTAAGTAACCAACTAAAACTCTTATTTAATTTTTTTATTCTTTGTTTATTTTATGAAACTTGATATTTTAATTTTTAAAAGTTTAATGAGTGATTATAATATTGTATATGTTAATTCCAATTGCATATTCAATTTGTTTTCCGGAAACCAACTAAAACCCTTACTTATTATTTTTTGTTTTAGAATCATGGAAAAATCACATACTATTGATTCATTTTTCAAGAGAAAGCAATCAAATCATGTTTACACATTTCTACTTAACCCTGAGTCTAATGTTCAAATATCTCTGCCTATCCCTGAACAAGAATAACGTTATCTAAAATCACTAATAATTGAAGGTAAAGAATGAGCCGGATATTAATTATTTGGAACCTGGTCTTGGTAAACGTATCGAAATATGAAAATGTCGTGGTGATCTACTTGATGAAGTTCGACGAACTCACATCAATTACGGTATATATTAATGCATTCTTCCCAAGTACCCTTTTCTGAATATATATTATGTTAAAAAAATTCTTGGCCCCCTCCAAGATCAAATCTTGACTTCGTCCCTGGGTGGCAGAACGAAGATGGGTCGTGGATTTCACTGACAGTTCAACTACTCCTTCCTCTAGCAACATCCCCGATCCTCGTGGTTTCTGTCGTGCTACTCAAGATCAGGTTTTTCTATTTCTAATACATATATTATGAATTATTTGTTATGTATTTTTTTCATGTACAGATTTTGATGTAACCGTATTATCTGTTTTGTAGGATGATTCGACTCCGAGCCGCCAAAAGAAGGATGCATAAAGCTAATTGGAAAGCTCAGGTGAATTTCGTTCTCTTCAATTTCCCTTTAAATATTTATTTCCTTTTATTTTATTGGATTAAGTGGGATCTGAGTATATAAGATATTCTTTCTACAATAGGGATTTTATTTTGGATATTTTGATTATGGTTTTTTTAAAAAGCCTTGGAACTGGAATTGAGCTATTTATTTTAGCTAGAATTATAATTATTTGGAATTGCAAATATGCTTTCAATTCTAATTTCAAAACTTTGTTGCCAAACATAGTTGTTGGGAAGCTAAACCAAATATATTCTAGATTATTCAAGAATTATCTTAATTAATATTAGTGCATGAATTGGTGATATCTAAGTACATGATACATGTATGTACATAAATGTATTTAAGTGTTAGGTTCATGTACATGTATTTGATCATTATTAATGTGGCTCTAAAAGTATCCTAGGAGTCCTATAAATAGTCTTGTACTTTGTTCATTTGAAGCAGGAGAGAAAGAGTTCAGTTCATATAAATATATCGCATCTTCTCCTTCATTTAGTCTACAAATTGGTATCAAAGCAAACATATTTGCAGAATTGTGAGCAAGTCAAGAAGACCACAAATAAGAGCTTGTCAGCAAGCATATCAATAAGTTGCACGGGTCCACCACAAAGACAAAGCACCAAATGATTTTTTAATCAGTAAGGGTCCACCACGAAGAGGAAGCAGATTTGTTCTTAAGTAAAGAGCAGACCAATTTTATCTTTATTGTTTTTCAAAGTAACATGGTGATGACAAATTCCAACAACATGACTTCACTTATTCCTCGATTTGGTGGAGAAAATTATGATTATTGGAGAGACAATATAATTTTATTACTCAAGTCAATGGATCTATGGAATATTGTGGATGAAGGATATGAGGATTCAGAAAACGAAGATGCTTTGACACAAGCGCATAAAAATAATTCGAAGGAGAATCGAAAGAAGGACAGCAAGGCGCATCTCCAAATTTATCAAACAATTGAGATGTCGGTGTATGAAAGAGTTGCTAAAAGTTCAAAGAAAGTCTGGGAGATTATTCAAGTTACATACAAAGGTGAGGAAAAGGTAAAAAAGGTACGCTTCCAAACCTTAAGAAAAGAATTTGAAAAATTAGAAATGAAGGAGAATGAAAGTATTTCAGATTATTTTGCAAGAGTTAATTCAGTTGTTAATCAAATGGCATCCAATGGAGAAGTTTTAGATGATGAGAAAGTTGTTGAAAAAATTCTTCGTAGTTTACCACCAAAATTTGATTATGTTGTGGTAGCTATTGAAGAATCAAAATATCTTTCATCTCTTACTATACAAGATTTGTAAAGGACCTTGAAGGCTCATGAAGTAAGGATAAATCAAAGAAATCCTTCTCCTCTTCCTGATCAAGCTCTAAAATCCCAAGTTTCATTTACGGGAGGCCGTGGTTTTCACTATGGTCGTGGTCGTGGTGGTAATGGCAACTTCAGAGGTAAAGACTTTCATTTTCAAGGCAGAGGAAGAGGCTATAAAAATAATTCAAATGAAGGTGGAGAAAATCTGATCAAGAATTTCCAAAGTGGAAGGGGTCGTGGTTATCAAAGAGGTTGTGGCTATCAAAGAGGAAGAGGTCGTGGCTATTTTGAATGTTACCATTGTCATAAACCCGGTCATACATATAAAGAATGTCGTTTTAGAACAGAGGGAACACAAAATGAGATCGGATTGATGCATGAAAATAAAACTGATGAAAGAGATGTGCAGGATACTTTATTGCTAGCATTCCAAGGTGATAATATGGGTGATGTTTGGTATTTAGACAGTGGTGCAAGCAAACATATGACCGGAAACAAGAATTTATTTTCAGATTTGGTTGAATCTAACCATGGACAGGTAAAAATTGGAGATAACAGAGCCTACAAAATTCAAGGTGTTGGTGAAGTTATTTTTCAAACAAAATCTGGTAAAGTGGAGAAGATGTCTGAAGTTTATTATGTTCCTGGTTTAAAAAATAATTTGCTTAGCACCGGTCATCTTTTGAAGAAGGGGTTTGATATTCATTTTCATGATAATGCTTGTTTTTTGTTGAAGAAAAATCAGTTGATAGCAACAATTGGAGTAACATCAAATAATCTTTTTCCTATAAAACTTTAGGTCGCTAACATTTCTTGTTTCTCTACTACCATTGATAAAGGAATTTCCAAGTTGTGACATGACAGGTATGGTCATTTAAATTATGACAGCCTAAAATTGCTAGTAGCAAAGAAGATGGTTGAAGGTCTTCCTCAAATTAATCAAACAAATCAGATTTGTGAAGAATGTCAACAAAGAAACAACATAGAGAACCGTTTCCTCAAAAATCTTCGTGGAAATCAAAAAGGTTGTTGGATTTAGTTCATTCAGATTTGTGTGGACCAATGTCGGTTACTTCTTATGGAGGTAACAAATATTTTATTACATTTGTTGATGATTTCTCGAGAAAAATTTGGGTTTATTTTCTCAAAGAAAAATCCGAATCATTTCAAGTCTTTAAGGAATTCAAAGCTGAAGTTGAAAAATTTTCTGGTTGTCAAATTAAAACAATAAGAACCGACAGAGGTCGTGAATACCTTCCAATTGAGAAATATTGTAAAAATGATGGAATTAGGCATGAATTGACAGTAAGGTATACACCACAACAAAATGGTTTTAGTGAAAGAAAAAATCGAACCATCATGGAAATGGCAAGATGCATGCTGAAAATGAAAAAGTTAGGGAAAGAGTTTTGGGCAGAAGCTGTATCCTGTGCTGTTTATTTGATTAACAGGTCTTCTACAAAAAGTTGCACACCTCATGAAGCATGGTATGGGTTGAAGCCAAAAGTTAGTCACCTGAGGACTTTTGGATGTGTTGCTTATTCACATATTCCGGATGCATTAAGGAACAAGTTGGATGATAAAGCAGAAAAGTGTATTTTTATTGGCTACAGTAAAAGGAGCAAAGCTTACAAGCTGTACAATCCAGTGACACAAAAGATTGTGATTAGTCGAGATGTCCGATTCGATGAAAATTCTTCATTTAATTCACGAGTTGATTTTCCTGAAAATTGGCCAAGTTTTTGGGATACTAATGATGATTCTCAAGATGAAAGCGAGCCTATTTCTCCAAAATACTCTTCTCGTGGAAACTCCCCTCAAAGCACTCCTCAAAGAAGAACAAAAAGCTTAAGAGAAATTTATGAGTCAACTGAGCAAATTGATCCAGATGATACTGTTTTTTTTGCCTTCTTTGTAGGAGAAGATCCAATTTCTTATGATGAAGCATCAAAAGAAGAAAAGTGGAAACTAGCCATGAAAGAAGAAATGAAAGCTATAGAAAATAATGAAACGTGGGAGCTTACAAATTTGCCTCTGAACAAGAGTTCTATTGGCGTAAAGTGGGTGTATAAAACAAAAATGAATTTAGATGGCTCCATCAACAAAAACAAGGTGATGCTAGTTGCAAAGGGGTACAAGCAAAAGGAAGGAGAAGACTTCACTGAGGTATTCGCTCCAGTTTCTAGACTTGACACTGTTCGTTTGCTTATCTCACTTGCAGCTCAAAATAATTGGAATATATTTCAAATGAATGTGAAATTTGCATTTTTGAATGGTTTTTTGGAAGAAGAAGTTTATGTTGAGCAGCCACCTAGTTTTGTGAAGACGGGAGAAGAAAACAAAGTTTACAAATTGAAAAAGACGCTTTATGGACTGAAACAGTCACCAAGGGCTTGGTATAGCCAAATCAATTCATACTTTGAACAAAATGATTTTGGAAATGCCCGTACGAGCCCACTCTCTACAGCAAAGGCACATCACAAGAAAGCTTCATGGTTGTAAGTCTTTATGTTGATGATCTCATTTTTACTGGAAATAATTTATAAGTGTTGAATGATTTTAAAGCCTCCATGATGAAAGAATTTGAAATGATAGATTTGGGTAAGTTACACCACTTTCTTGGCATTGAAGTTCATTAAACCAAGAAAGGGATTTTCATTTCACAAGAAAGTTATGCAAAAGAAATTTTAAGAAAATTCAGAATGGAGAATGCAAATCCTGTGTCAACTCCATGTATCACATGGTTAAAATTAAGTAAAGAAGGTGAAGGCAAGCCTATGAATTCTACTATGTTTCGAAGTTTGGTTGGAAATTTGATGTATTTGGCTACAACTAGATCAGATATCATATTTGCAGTAAGTCTAGTAAGCAGGTTCATGGAGAAATCATACTCTAATCACTGGGAGACTGCAAAAAGGATTCTGCGATATGTCAAAGGAACCATTGATTATAGTATTTTTTTATCAAGCTAGTATTCCGATTAATCTTGTTGGATATACTGACAATGATTTAGCAGGAAGCGTTGATGATAGTAAAAGCACTTTGGGCTATGTTTTTAGTCTTGGAAGTGGCCCAATTTCATGGTGTTCGAAGAAACAATCTGTTGTTGCTCTTTCTACAACGGAATCTGAATATATCGCTGCTTCTTTAGCAGGGTGTCAAATTGTTTGGCTCCAAGGAATTTTGGAATGTCTGAAGCATAAACAGATCAGTCCAACAACACTATTTTGTGACAATAGTTCAACTATTTCAGTAACAAAAGATCCAGTACTTCATGGAAGAACGAAACATATTCGTATTCGATTTCATTTCGTAAGAGAGCTGGTAAAAGAAGGCATTATTCGAGTGGAGTATTGCAGGACGAAAGATCAGTTAGCAGATATTTTCACAAAGCCTTTAAGCAGAGAAGTTTTCAAGAGAAATATTGCAAGTTTGGGAATAAAAAACAAATTTGGTTTACGGGAGGCATTGTTGGGAAGCTAAACCAAATATATTCTAGATTGTTCAAGAATTATCTTAATTAATATTAGTACATGAATTGGTGATATTTAAGTACATGATACATGTATGTACATGAATGTATTTAAGTGTTAGGTTCATGTACATGTATTTGATCATTATTAATGTGGCTCTAGAAGTATCATAGGAGTCCTATAAATAGTCTTGGACTTTGTTCATTTGAAGCAAGAGAGAAAGAGTTCAGTTCATATAAATATATCATATCTTCTCCTTCATTTAGTCTACAACAGTTTAGTGGTTTTTAACATTGTATAGCTGATGGGTTTGGTTGCCAAACATAGCTTAGTAGTTTTTAACTTTGTATAGCTGATGGGTACATCCAAAGTAGTAAGAACCTTAACTAGTATGTTGGCAGGTGAGTTGTTCTGGCATTTACATGTTCTTTCTCGAGCCTTTTTGCAGAAACGTAAGTTACCCATCTTTCATTCACCAGCATTTTCGTTGTTGATTATCAGATTTTATTTTGATGGGTATGATTATTTTGTCTATTTACCACACGTATAACTCTTAATTTAAACCGTTTGTTATCCTTGATATGGCTGTAATTTAGGAATGCCACGTGTTAATCCAGTTTGTTATAAAGTTATCAAACTGAACAATATGTAATGCTGAAAGACTAAAATATGGAATCAGTGAAGTGGTTGTGTACTTGTTTCAGGTTTATCACTGATGTGGTTATGTACTTGTTTCAGGTTTAGTTCCTTTTATTGTGATTGTGAACTTTAGAGAATTTCTTTATGGAGCTTCGAATTCGAAAAGTTCTCGGTTTTGATCGGAAATTAGAACCTGGGCCTAGTTCATTATAACGAGAGGATTAATGTTTGATTAGTTATGTCATTTGGACTTTCTTTTATTTCTTTCAAATATCTCATAGATGAGCTAGTAGTAGTGATATTTGGTTGGGAAAGTCATGTATTCATCAATTTCAGTACAATTTTAGAATTTATTAGGTTTAAAAGCAATAGATGAGTTTTTCTCTCTTGAAATCAAATTTGGCGTTGTCCTTTTCTTTTTCCTTTGTACTAACATACAATGGCAGAGAAGGCGTGAGCGAACGAGGCAAGTGGGGGTAAAACTGCCTAGGTATTTGATAGTACATGAATATTTTTTTTGTATTTTTCAATATCTTAAGAATACTCACAATTTTTCTTATACAATTTTGTGTATAGTGTATATTGATATTAGTAATTTTTATTTTTAGTTTGATATTGGTGCCATTTTAGTGTACTATAGTATATGTGTGAACCATTCTGCACTATCTAGTTTGTTTGTTTGTTTGTTTTTTCGTTGTGATACTGAAACATGTTTTCCTTGCTAGACATGTTTCTTATGGAAACCGCTCTAAATAAATGATGTGCAATATGGTAATTTACAATAATTGTTGAAAACAATTTATAAGAAGGGAAAAAGGAAATTGTAACGACCCCAAAATCGGAACTATTTTCCCTTCCCGATCTTGTGTGTTAAATACTATCTTGTTTCAGCTTTATATCATAATTTAATTAAATAACAGCTGAAAATGCGGATAATTAAAAACATTTATAATTATCTTTTTACGATTCTTCTTAATTTCAAAATCATATTTATTTAATGATTTCTTTTAGCAGAGTGATTGTAATAACCCAATATTTTATATAATTAAATAGGGAATTTTGCGTATAAATTTTTTTTTATATTATTTTTATCAAAATAATATGTGGGTGTATGTGCAAGGAAAAGAATATGTATTTATGTGATACATATATATTTATTTATTGCATGAATAATTTTAAATAAATTTTTCGATAAAAGAATTGTTGATTATTATAAATTATATTCTTATAATAAATTAATTTGGAGTAAAAAATATTTTATTATTTAATTTTCATGAAAATATGACTAATATATTATTTCAATAATATAAGAAATGATTTATAGAATTATTATAATAATTATTTTATTATATGAATTAATCAAGATTAATTAAGTTAAGTATTTTAACTTAATTAATAATAGGATATAAGGTAAAGTGTCATTATAGATCAAAACCCTAATTTTGGTCTATGTTATGAAATTTCATGGATTAATACAATAATTGTATAATTGTATTTAAAAGGAAAGTGTATTTATGTTATATATAATGAGAATTTATTTTCTTAAGGAATTTGGATATTAAATATAATTATTAATTATATTTGTCTCCAAATATATGTAAGTATGTTTACAAAACCCTAATTTATTTTTTTTTAGAAACTAACATTTTTATTTTAAACCTAATTATGAAATGCTAGAAATTAAATTTTTTTACCTTAGGGTTAAACCCTAAGGGTCAAACCCTAAGGGTTAGACAAATGGCTAAAGTGCCATTAAATTTTCAAGCAAAATGACCAAAGTACCCTTTTTGCATTATTTAATAAGATGGAGTATAGATCTTGCCATATTTGTGGTTGTTTACCAACTCTAGCTCAGCTATGTGACTTAAAACAACAGCCATCAGCCAACTTGCATTAACCAAGTTCATTGGATCCAAGTATATATAGATTAAGAGAGAGAAAAGTCACAATATTTGCTCATTTGTTCAACTTACTCTCAACCAAACTCTCTCAACTCTAAACCCACAAAATTGTTAAGTGGACCAGTCCTCAATCAAGTCCCTACCACCTCCATAACAGTTTAGCAAAGTCAGATTTAAGATTTGTTCAAAGAAAGGTAAACCCTAAACCAAAAAAAATTTGATCTTGGTTGCTATGATAAAAGTTATGTTTAAGTGTTAATATATGTTGTATATTATGTGTATTGATGATCTGGGTTGTTATATCATGGATCCATAACATCTAGATGCACGAAATTGAAGATTTCAAAAATCTGGAAATTTTTTAAAATGTTGTCTGACAGCCATATGTTAGAGCTCATAGATCTTTGTGTGTTAGATTTTATGTGTATTTGATGTTATAAAATTATTCTATGCCATGAGGAGAGTAGACTGGAAGTGGAATAAAGTCCATACCATGTCTATATCTCAAGATATAAGTGGTCAAACATGGTTGACCGATCAGATTTTTAATTTCTGGAAAACCCAAAAATTTTCTAAGTGTTTAACAGTTTCTGACAACCATTTTGCAAACCTCGGATCTTGCTATTAATAATGTTTTGGACCATGTTAGTGTTTGTTATTTGTAGTCTGACATACGGACTACACAATCATGCCTTTAGAACACCTAGATTAACAACATAATCAAAGTTATTTAAGGTCAAAGTACGTTGACCGGCCATGACTTCACGTTTCTGGGCTGCCCAGAAAATGAAGAACAGCCTCTGACAGCTACTTTGATTGCTTATAATTTCTAGTTGTGATGTAGGATGGCCATGAAACGTGGTTGTGGTTGTAGTATTACATCAATACTATAATACTAACTAAATTACCAACCCATAAAACATCAAAATCAAAGAATTATAAGTGGTCAAAGTAGGTACCTTGAACACTGAGTTTGAATGTTCTTGAGGCTCAAGAACACCTAAGGCGACACTTTCCGTCGCGATAGCCCTTTAGCGACGGTTTTAAATTAAAATTAATTATATTAATTAAAATAAATAGAAATTAATTATTAAAAATTCATAAAATAATTTTAAAAATTATATTAAGTTATAAAAATTAACTTTTAATAATTTGATATATATTTCATTAATAATTTAATTTATTTAAATATTAATAATATTAAATTTATTTAATAATTATATTAAATAAATTACTTAAAAATGATTTTAATATTTTAAAAATCATTTAAAATTATATTAAAGTATTAAAAAATATTTTAAGTTATAATAAATGACTTTTAATATTTTGAGTTAAATTTCATTAATTAATATTAATGATAATAAATTTATTTAATAATTTTATTAAATAAATTAGTTAAAAATGGTTTTAATAGTTTAAAAATGATATTAAGGTTTTAAAAAGTATTTTAAGTTATAATAAATAACTTATAATATTTTGATAAGAATTTCATTACTATATTAATATTAATGATAATAAATTTATTTAATAATTATATTAAATAAATTATTTAAAAATGATTTAAATGTTTTATAAATCATTTAAAGGTGAAATAAATGTAATAAAAATATTTTAAGTTATAATAAATAACTTTTAATATTTTGATATGAATAACATTAATATTTTAATATTAATGGTAATTATTTAAAAATGATTTTAATATTTTAAAAATTATTTAAAAGTAATATTAATGTTTTAAAAATGTTTTAAGTTATAATAAATAACTTTTCATATTTGGAAATAAAATACATTAATATTTTAATATTAATGGTAATTATTTAAAAATGATTTTAATATCTTAAAAATCATTTAAAGGTAATATTAAGATTTTAAAAATGTTTTAAGGTTATAATAAATAACTTTTAAAGTGTTGACATGAAGTTCATTAATATTTTAAATTATTTAAATATTAATGATAATGAAATTATTTAACAATTAAATCAATAAAAATGATATAAGTGTTTGAAAAATCATTATAAATGATTTTAATGTTTGAAAAAAAATATTACAAAAGATAATTCAATTATCTAGTATAATATTTAAGTTCTTGAACAAAGTTTCATTAAAAAGAAATTCGCTAATTATCCGATAATGCAATCGGGATGCCGAAACGATACCGAACTCAAACCAAATCGACATAGTTTGACTAGATACTCGTTTTTATGTGTTTTAATGACTGTTATGGATATGTGACAACGTGTTTAAGTTGTATAATGACAGCAAATGAGCAGTATTATGTGTTAAGTTGTATTATTCTAATTGAAAGAATAATTCTATTGATGATAGGACCTGATATTAAAGATAACAGATTAAGCTATACTACGTAACAGTAATCAGCTATTAAGGCAAGTTCTCTAACCTTACTCAAATGTTATATTGATCAAGTATCTCTACTCCTCGCAGTTATTCTATGCGATGGATCCCAGTAAGTTAAAAGCATATTCATGAATAATTATTGTCAATTATTCATATCTGTAATGATATCCATGATTCACTTATGAACTTATTCTTATATTGTGGAATTTTATTCAATTCAGTTATTATTTATTAATATCTCATCATTGGCTGTTATCATACAAGTGTCCCCACTTGTATGAACTGTTGTACTCATAAAGAACTCTGGAACTAGAAATTCTTTGATATGACAAATCCTGTTACACACTATAAAATTTTGGTATGCGTTCATGATTTAAAGACTGTCTAAGCTATTTGACTCGGCTAGACATAGTTTGAATTTCATTGTTAGATAGTATTGGTTATGATAAAGTCGTCCAACTGAATTGTTTAGTTAGGACTCCAAACTGAGTATGAACAACCCTTAATGGGGAAATTGTTTATGTGCCCAAGGCGAACAGAGTGAATGAATTTATCATTCAAATAGATAGTATTGATCAATACAGGACATAACGGGGTTGATCACCCTACATGTCCGTAAGACCAGAGCGGTTTACAGATGAATTTTTGTTTAACCTTTTTGAAAATTAAAAAAAAAAAAAAAGTTCATGGTCCATTGACCGCTCAGTATTTATAGTCACTACGTCGTTTCAAAATTTTAAACGATTTGATATGTTATTAAGATATGTTTCGAAAGACTTCACAACTATTGATTCGTTGTAGAAGTATACCTCAAAGAAGACATTTACTTCTTTCAACTAAAGTTTATTAACTGCTATTACTTGCTGAGCAATTGAATGCTCATTCTTGCTTTAAATTAAATATTTTCAGCTAAGCGTGATCAACCAGAAGGCTCTGGCAAAAACAAAGGGAAAGGAAAGCTGCAAGAATAAGTTTTATGGTATTGTGTGTAATAGTTAGACTTTATTAAGACAATATTATTTATTATCTATCATGTAATGAATGTTTAAAGGTCGTGTACCTGGGATTAGACAACTCTGATATGTAAATTAAGTTTGTTTATTTATATTATAATTATTCCGCTCAAAGAAATGATATCGTGTAGCACCAAGTTCGGGTTTCAAGTACCTGAATTTGGGGGCGTCACAGTGATATGAGTATATATAACTCATTTCTTAACTCATATCTTGTCTTATACAGTATCATTTCTATAAGACATTACTCTTTAAAGTAATTGTCAAACTGTATTTAAATCTTAACACAAACATTCTTTATTTATCAAATAACTTAATATTTACACAATTCTCATTTGTATATATATATAACTGTTATTTTGATGTAATATAGTTCCTACTTAAAGGAAACAACTTTCCTTCACACATGCCTCTATACTTTTCCATCCAGATAGCAAGAAATCGTGTTGCGTATCAAACCTGCAAAAATTATATTTTTGCAAGACTGAGCTCGCCAGCCCAGCAAATCTAACAGTTTTCATGCTTCACATAGCACATAAGTTCATACTCAACATATATCTCAATTTAAAACAATTATAAGATTTCATGCTCAACAAAAATATCAGTTCAATATAACTATAAATTCCACATGCTCAACATTCCATGTATCACATGTTGAGTTCCATAACTCAATCAAATATAGTCATAATTTGACTTTTCCAATTCATAGCGAGTAACATGTAATTCAACATCTCATATTGCTACCATGAATACACATAACTAAAAATTGGATTCAAGTAGCACATAGGGACTAGAAGATTTGTCTGGTTCGATGACTAATGTAATAAAGTTCAGCTTAACTTCCTTTCACGGATCCTATACAATCATATTTACATATATGAACGTATTAGCCACATATCTGTAACATATAACTTGTACAGTTATATACTAAATATCCACCTTGACCACATCGTTAACTTAGGTTTTAACTTTTTGAAAAACTTTAATATATTTTTCAAATACCTCATCCTTTACGTACAATAACCATTCTTCTCTTTAATAGAGTTTGATATGATTGTAATATGCGAATACTTCATAATTATAATTTATAATCCACTTGAAGTTTACTACATGGCATTCTATGTTCTTTGTACATAACTCAAATGTATAAAGGAAATTTATAGCGTATTTCATGTTTCGGGATAATTACAACTTGTTTGGGTTACTTATAACTTCCCTAATAGTTTATAGTTTCATTTCCGTGAACTAACGCTTTAAATACTGTTGCGTTTCAGTATAATACCAACACAGCTCCAAGCTTGGACGCCCATCCTTGTTAGCTTTTATCTTTCAAAATATCAATTCACTCATAGAATATGAGATATTTTATAACTTTTTTACTTGTTTATCTTAGACATTATAAGCTAACTTCTATGGATAAATTAACAAACTAAATATAAAGCCACAACTGGCCCAATTAGTTGCTACCCGTTTCTGTTGCTGTCACTCGCTGTTGCCGCTGGGCAGCAGCTCTTTCCTTGTCCCTTGCTTTGGTATATCTTATTTCCCACATTCTTGATCCACTTACGTTGAATTTTGGAGCTAGTATAGATGATACACTCACCTATTATAGAAAATTATAAGCTAATCTTTACGGGTCAATTAGCAACTCAAACACATCGTTAAATTAGCTTGCCAAAACAGCCCCTGCTGTTACTCGGGGTTGACTGCTGCTGCCATTGGGCAGTAGCCTATTCTTCTTGACTCGCACTTTGATAATGTATATCTTGCACTTGATTAGTTCAATTAGGCTGAATTTTGGATATTATAGGTAGTATACCTACCTATATATATAAATATAGCAACCAAGCATTTTGGGTAGATGAAACACATCAATTAAGAGTGCAAAGGAGACCCCATGCAGACATTTTATAGGTGAAAGGAACAATAGCCCACTTCAAAAATTTCTAATTTACAATTCTTATACTCAATTGCAACCAAAATTAATCTTTAAAAACATTATTAAGACATAGAACAGAGTGCTAAAAAGTCTGTAACATGACTTCCATTTGAACTAGTTTTTGCTAGAAACTTTTAAAAAACTTACCACAATAATATGAGTTTAGGAACTTGTCCTATTAATATGTAGTCCAAGAACCGATCAGGGACTGTCCATACGCTTAGGGGTTCAAAAATATACCATACGATTATGAGTCACAAACTTACCATAAGCATGAGTTTTAAAAACTCGCACTTAACCTTATATTCTCTAACTATCAAATATAAATATGAGAAAAGAATCACCTTCTCGTCATAGGTATATCGATAGCACGATACCATCATTTCAATGATTATCAATGTAATAAACTAAGTAGTCGTTAGACTAAGCACAAAACCCATGCCCATAAAAAGATTTGTACAACTCAACTATCACATGAGTCCTCAATTGAAAATCCACATAATCCTAGCTTCCTCTTTGCTAACTATGAATTTTCTTTAATTCACATCTTAGCATTTACCACTCTTTTATGAGTTTACATCGTACAATTTCATAGTACATTCTCTTTATAGCGTCAGGCTATATCTTCCAATCCTTTAACATATCATATGTTATTCAACAATTTAATCTGTAATAACTCAATATTTTTATATAATTAAATAATATATTTTGTGTATAAATTTTTTATATATATATATTATGTTTATCAAAATAAATGTGGGAATATGTGCAATGTAAAGAATATGTATATATGTGATAAATATATATTTATTTATTACATGAATGATTTCGAATTAATTTTTTGATAAAAGAATTGTTGATTATTATAAATTATATTCTTATAATAAATTAATTTTGTAGTAAAAATATTTTATTATTTAATTTTCATGAAAATATGACTAATATATTATTTCAATAATATAAGAAATGATTTATAGAATTATTATAATAATTATTTTATAAATTAATCAAGATTAGTTAAGTTAATTATTTTAACTTAATTAATAATGGTATATATGATATAAAGTGTGAATATAGATCAAAACCCTAAATTTTGATCTATGCTATGAAATTTCATGAATAATACAATTATTGTATAATTGTATTTATAAGGAAAGTATATTTATGTTATGAATAATAAGAAATTATTTTATTAAGGAATTTGAATATTAAATATGATTATTAACTATATTTGTATTCAAATATATGTAAGTATATTACTATGATTTATGATTATGGATTTTAGGTATAAATATGATTATTGGCATAATTATATGAATATATGTTAAGAATTTATTTATTTTATTTAAATATTAAACATAGTAATTGATTATGTTTGTATTTAAATGAAAGTGTGTATATTAAGTGAATATGGTAATGCGTGCATGATAAAAGAATGTGATTATGTGCTAATAAAGAATGTTAGTATGTAAAATTATACTAACCTAATAGACAAATTTTATTATCTCAAGTTATAAATTATTTTAAACCTATTTGAGACATGTCTCATTGGGTTATGAAATTGAATATATATAAGCAAATATTTTAAATTCCAAATTGAATGGAATGAAAATCCTAAGTAACTAATTAGGGTAAGATAAGATTAAGGTTTTGGGTCTTGTTAGTTTATCTAGCCCAAACAAATAAAATAGAAGCCCAAAAAAAATTAAAAGAATGACCCAAGTTTAGCCCACTTGAAGAAGGGCATTGTAGTCATTTGTTTAAGCTTAATTTGACAAATAAAATAAAACAATAATGGAACAAATGGAAGGGTAATACCCGGCCACATAGGGGTGAAATGGGGAGAAAAATTAAAAATTTATTTACTTGTCCAAGTGTGGTGAAATGTGATTTTTATCCTACTAACTCTCCAACCACTCTCTTATGTGTCAACCAAATAATGAAGCCAGCCATTATGTTCAAGTTTACAAGTAAACCAAGGCTAGCAAGCAATGTGTTGGTAGATACATTCATTGTATACAAACAAGAAACAAAATCAATTTTACTTCATTCTCTCTCATTTTCTCTCTTCCTTTCCAAGTTGCTAAGAAAAAGAAAAAGTAAAACAAGAGAGTGCAAGGGCTGATTTCGGCAGCCTCTATAGCTCAAAGGAGAGTTAGAACTTTCATGCATCCCAAGTTTCTTACATACTTTGGAAGGAAGAGAAGGATAGCTAGGAGAAGGTATATATAAAACTCTTTTCTTAAGCTTTAAAGTGTAGTTATTGTTGTATAAAATGTAGATCTATGATGGATCTTGTTTATTATTTGTGATTTATTGTTAGAAGCCTTGTTTATGGTGGATTATGTGTGACGAACAAGATTTTTGTAATTTAAATTGAATATTTATTAAATTAAATAAATATTTTTTTATGATTTAATTATTGATTTAAATAATTAATTGATGAAATTGTGGTAGATTAATTTAATTATATGTGTCAAGTTAGTTAAATTAATGTGGTGAATTTTTATATTCAAAGTATGTATTTAATTGAGCTTATTTGATTAATATATTAATTAATAAGCATAATGTTATTCTAATTAATTTAAATAATTAATTAGAGATTTAATGATTTGGCATAATTAATGAATGAGAATTTTAATTATGTGACTATGTGATTTAATATGAATTTATGCTATTTTATATAAGTGATTTAAATAACATTATTTTATTTAATTGGGTGTGACATTAAAACTATATTATAAAGCTTTAATTAAATTAATGGGAAAGGAGATTATAAGGGGCAAACAAACAAGGCCCTAAGGGGAGTTGCACCAGTTAATCCATTACGGATTAACTGACGCCACTCACCCATTACTCGTCCACTATACGTATTATACGTATTACTCTATACATATATCCTATACATCAGTTTTATATTTTATATATTACAAACGTCAGAGAACTTAGAGAGATTAAGAGAGAAAATTGAGAGAAGAATTGATTTGGAGAAGGAAGAATTAAAGTTCATATCATCATCAAACAAAGTTAACAAGGGTTTAATCCTTCATCTCAAGTTTTATTACGTTAGTTTATTTTTCAAACCCAACTCCAAACTTTCTGTATATGATTTTGGTGATGAATACTTAAGATGTAATCATATATGTGTTATTGTAGGATTATAACATGTTTTGTATTTGGTATGAATGAATTAAAATAATCGAATTCATGTAATTAGGCCTTAATTGGGTTTTCAAATTTTACAGAGTTTTTTCATTTATGAGCTTTAAAAATTCTCTGTGAATGGAAAAAATTGATATTTGTTCATTATATGGCTATATTTGTGTTAATATGTGCTTATAACATATTATATGCCATATATGCATAACTTTCAGTGATCACACCATGAAATTTTGTTGATAATTGGGTTTTCAAAAGTTACAGAGTGTAGAAATTGTACATATGGCCCATATGGCCCTTACGTACAAAATTTACACGCCTTATACGTTTATTTAACTTAAATTGATACTTGCATGTAATTATGTACGTTTAAACGAACAAAATGGAAGTTAAACGAACGGATTCGGTGTTATAACGAATCTGTAACGTTGAATTTCTTGTTTTCCTTCAAAACTTTATAAAATATTGAAAACAGTGAAAATAGATGTTTTGGATTGTGTAAATACGTGATTTAAAATGCTAAGATCATGTTAGAAATGTTATATAATATTTCTGTGGAGTTTTTATATTATGGGTAGCCTTATAATTCATTACGTTAGTTTAATTTGGATTTATTTGGGCTACTCTGTGTGTTCATCGCGAACCAGGGAGTGCACCAGCAGGGGGACCCGCCCCAGCGGGTGTTCATGGGCATTAGGATCCGCCCCAGCGGGTATAAGGGCTGTCCGGGAGTCTTTTTTTTTTATTTCCGAGACTGTTTTGACCTCCTGTAGTAAAATAAGCATGACTTTTTTATACGAACTCCGATTAAGGCGATTCAAGATGATTCAGAAAGATAACGAGTAGACCTACAACTTTCATTCTTTAAATTTTTCAATTTGAAATCGATAAAATGGGTAAAAATGGCCATCTTTGTGATTGATGCGTATTCGGAGGTAATCGGAGGGCTTCGGACATGCACACACACAAGTGTAGTGTTCTCGATAATAAAAGATGTTGTTTTAAGTTACATACATGAATATTATATGACTTGAAGTTCATGATTAATAAATTAAGTTATTGACATGTATAAGATAATGTAAAGGTTCAAGTTAACAAACTAAGTGCGAACTTGAATATCGTAATTGTAAAACTTGATTATGATTGTTTAAAGGGCTATACATGTGTGATATGCATGTTGTGAGTTTACATTCATGTTATGTGGTTAGCCATTGAGTAATATTATAAACCAAGTTGTAAGTCGAACTTAAGTGAATAGTTCAACAGTTAAACATGGTAGTTATGAAAATTAATCGATGTCGTATACATAATGTAATGTGTAGGACGTTGAGGAAGTGAATTGTAATTATATTTGTAGCTTGTGCAAGAGGCAAGTATCCTATCCCTAACTTATTGATTTAGCAAGTTCCCTAAATTCTAATTTATTCATTTATTAAGTCTTAGACTTGTGTTTCTATATCGAGTAAGCTCGTGTTCTTAATTGTTCCAGTTCGAAATTCATATTACATATTGTAACTCTTTTAAAAGCATGATTCAGTTATACAATACTTATTCGATTGTATACTCTTGAGATTTATTATTCAAGTTGAATATCGATGTTATTGTTGAACCGTATAGGACTAGTGAACCCTTATTGATTCGACTAGTCCATAGTTGATGAACGTTCTAAATTCTAAAATACTTATTGAGCTTATCCAAACCAAACTTTCTTTGGTGCGGACTCTGATGTCAAAACTGAGATGAACAACCCTGTAAAAGGGGATTATTTACGCTTTAGCGTTGAGATATTGTGTACAGTATGGTACTAAGGGCTGATCCTCCTAAGTACGAGAAGTAGAGTCCATAGTCTTATGACTGTTAAAGGTTTAAAGTATAAATACTTTACAACCTAGGACATAGTTCAAGGTCTTATGACTCTCAGATGTTATTTTGATTCCTGTTATTTATCATCGAGTCAAAAGTTGAGTTTTTTTTTTTATTCAGATGTCTTTGATTCACTCGCATGTTATTATATTGTTGTCATATTATTATACTTGTGGGCAATCGTGTTCACTCTTGCGTATAATAACATTGCAGTTAAGAACGAAAGGTCCAACGAGCCTTCTACTAGCAAAGGCAAGGGCAATGTCAACAAGTGATGAAGACTTGTTGTTTATTTTATATGTTTATGTTTCAGCTCTATGTTAAAGTTGTGTAAGACTATTTAATTGTTTATGTTCCGCACAGATGTTTAAGGTTAGTATTACCTGGGATTGATGTATTTATTTTCAGATGTTGTAAACCCATAAGGGGAGGATTATTTTTATTTATTTCATGGTTTGCATTTTTATGGATAGATAGATAGATGATATTTGTATAGTGAACACCAAATCCCGTGAAAATTGAAGTACCCGGATTTGGGGGTGTCACATTATGTGGTTTACATGATTTATTTGGAGAACCCATAGCTTGTATGCTAAGTTTATGGAAAGAAAATGGAAGAAAAGATTTTTGGTTGAAATATTGTTTTTAAAAGGTATGAAAATGACTTTTGTTTTATACGATCTACAAAGAGTTTTCTAGAAATTCTTTTTGGTAGTGTTAGATCCGTGAGTTACTAACCTTAACCAAGTTGAATCACTTAAAAAGGATGAAAAATGAAGGATCTATGGATTTATTACCAAAACACTACAAACTAGAAAAGTTTTGCATTGACAGTCAGTTTGTGGCTGTTTTTTGGGACCTAGACTAGTCCAAATCTGGTATTTAATAACAGAAAAATGAAGTTCAGGAAAATATGAATCCAACAAGTCCGATTGGGTCTCCATCGGAGTTGTAGTTTTCATTTTACAAACGTTTTCGTAAAAGACCTCAAATCTGGAAATGAAATTCAGGACTTTGTTTTGACAGTCACTTTAGTCCGGTTTTCTGGACACATAACAGGTCTGAAAATTTTGGTTGATAAATAGAAAGTGTAGTTCAGAAAGTTACGAGTCCAACAAGTCCGATTGGGCCTCAATCGGAGTTGTGGATCTCGTAATACAAGCGTTTCTGTAAGAGACTCCAAAACAGAAAATGACTTAAAGGCTTGTAAAAGGTAGTCGGTAGTGGCCTGTTTTCTGGGTGCTATATCGGGCCAAATGGACTGTTTCTTGAGCCTAAAACGTAGCTCGGGAAGTCACGGTTCTAACGATACTAAGTGGGCCCAAATCGAACTTGTAGATTTCCGTCTACAAGCGTTTCCGTGGAGGACCCAACTTTGGACGAAAATTATAGAATAAATAGAAAGTAAATATTAGGAATTCATAATAAAGTTATAAAAAAAAATTTAAATTAATTTTTAGTATTTTGACATAAATTTCATTAATATTTTAATTTATTAATGATATCTAATTTATTTAATAATTATATTAAATAAATTAGTTAAAAATAGTTTTAATATTTTAAAAATGATTTTAATGTTTTATAAATCATTTAAAGGTGAAATAAATGTAATAAAAATATTTTAAGTTATAATCAATAACTTTTAATATTTTGATATGAATAACATTAATATTTTAATATTAATGATAATTATTTAAAGATGATGTTAATACTTTAAAAATCATTTGAAAATAATATTAATGTTTTAAAAATATTTTTAAGTTATAATAAATAACTTTTAATATTTGAAAATGAAATACATTAATATTTTATTATTAATGGTAATTATTTAAAAATGATGTTAATATCTTAAAAATTATTTAAAGGTAATATTAAGGTTTTAAAAGTGTTTCCAAGTTATAATAAATAACTTTTAAAGTGTTGACATGAAGTTCATTAATATAATGATATTAATTGACAATTAAATCATTAAAAATGATATAAGTGTTTGAAAAATCATTGTAAATGATTTTAAAGTTTGAAAAAAATATTATAAATGATAATTAAATTATCTAATATAATATTTAAGTTCTTGAACAAAGTTTCATTAAAAATAAATTCGTTAATTATCCGATAATGCAATTGGGATGCTGAAACGATACCGAACTCAAACCAAACCGACATAGTTTGACTAGATATACGTTCTTATGTGTTTTAATGACTGTTATGAATATGTGACAACGTGTTAAGCTGTATGATGACTGCAAATAAGCAGTATTATGTGATAAGTTATATTATTCTAATTAAAAGAATAATTCTATTGGTGATAGGAACTTCGTATTAAAGATAGAAGCCTAAGCTATATTGTGTAGCAGTAAACAGCGACCAAGGCAAGTTCTCTAACCTTACTCAAATGTTATATTGATCAAGTATCTCTACTCGTAGTTATTCTATGCGATGGATCCCAGTAAGCTAAAAGCATATTCATGAATAATTATTGTCAATTATTCATATATGTAATGATATCCATGATTCACTTATGAACTTATTCTTATATTGTGGAATTTTATTCAATTCAGTTATTATTTATTAATATCTCATTATTGTCTGTTATCATACAAGTGTCCCCACTTGTATGAACTATTGTACTCATAAAAGAACTCTGGAACTAGAAATTCTTTGATATGACAAATTCTGTTACACACTATAAAATTTTGGTATGCGTTCATGATTTAAAGACTGTCTAAGCTATTTGACTCGGATAGACATAGTTTGAATTGCACTGCTAGATAGTATTGGTTATGATAAAGTCGTCCAGCTGAATTATTTAGTTAGAACTCCAGACTGAGTATGAACTACCCTTAATGGGGAAATTGTTTATGTGCCCAAGGCGAACAGAGTGAATGAATTTATCATTCAAATAGATAGTATTGATCAATATAGGACATAATGGGGCTGATCACCCTACATGTCCGTAAGACCAGAGCGGTTTACAGATGAATTTCTGTTTAACCTTTTTGAAAATAAAAAAATAAAAGTTCATGGTCCATTGACCGCTCAGTATTTATAGTCACTACGTCGTTTCAAAATTTTAAACGATTTGATATATTATTAAGATATGTTTCGAAAGACTTCACAACTATTGATTCGTTGTAGAAGTATACCTCAAAGAAGACATTTACTTCTTTCAGCTAAGGTTTATTAACTGCTATTACTTGCTGAGCAATTGAATGCTCATTCTTGCTTTAAATTAAATATTTTCAGCTAAGCGTGATCAACCAGAAGGCTCTGGCAAAAACAAAGGGAAAGGAAAGCTGCAAGAATAAGTTTTATGGTATTGTGTGTAATAGTTAGACTTTATTAAGACAATATTATTTATTATCTATCATGTAATGAATGTTTAAAGGTCGTGTACCTGGGATTAGACAACTCTGATATGTAAATTAAGTTTGTTTATTTATATTATAATTATTCCGCTCAAAGAAATGATATCGTGTAGCACCAAGCTCGGGTTTTCAAGTACCTGGATTTGGGGGCGTCACATAATCTGATCACGTCGTGATATTACTTTATAATTATATTTCCTTATCCTTACGATCGTTCTATTCTACGATCTTCTTATTCTTCTCTTTAATCATATTACATTATGATTTTATTTACACTTTTCATCTTATAAACATCGTCTATTTATTATCACTTTTCACTTTATTACTGGAGTTAGGTAACTCCGGATTCTTAACTTTATAGCTCTTCAAGATTCCTCTTTGAATCTTATTTTTTTTCTTCTTTACTTAATAATGAATTTTTAAAATTCATCTCTTAGCACTTTAAACTCTATTCGAGTCGATTCCATATCCTCATCTCTACGGTTATAGTCAAAGGTATTCCTACCTAAGGTTTATAACTGTGATGCCCCCAAATCCGGGTCCCTTGAACCGCGGGCCTGGTACGTTACGGTGCTGCAAACATCTTAATAAATACAATCTTTATTCATAATTGAATGAATACAACCTGGCTGTTATACCACTTGATACATTATCCCCTACTGTTCCAGAATCTGTAACCTTTATAATCGGGTATTACATTTTGTAGATCGTTCATGATCTATAATTTAATTGAAAAACTTGATTTATTGAAAATCTTAAACAATCATCTATTTCAGAAACCACAATATTTACATTGCTATATAACAACTCTTTATCATATAAGCTATGATTTAACATTTAATTTTTCATTTTATAAGTTCGTCTTTATAATTCGACAAACCAAATACCTAAATTCATGAAAATCGAATTGTATAATCCAGCAAATCGAATGCCTAATCCAGCAATCTAGATACCTAATCCAGCAACCCGGATTATCCACACAACTTGCCCAACTCATTACAACTTAATTCATTTTCTTTACAATATTTATGAGTAAATATAACTCATCATATAATTTCAACTTTCTCATAACATATACAAATCGTTTCTTATAACTAAACGATTTACCAATTTACTAACAAATAGTTAAATCATCAAAACCATACGTTTGGATGCTCTTTCTAACATCATCACAACCTACATCTTCTTTAATCCGATATCTTCAAGGATTTCTTCATTATCTGCAAAAGTTTTATTTTTGCAAGGAATGAGCACAACGGCTCAGCTAGTCCAACGGTCTACACCTTTCATGCTTCACATAGCATACAAATTTCATATACTCATGCATTAAATATTTTAGTCAATGAATCTACCCATCCTTCATGCATCTCTATATGCATCATACCTTTCATGATATGCATCTCTATATCATTTATACTTATCATACAACACAATATATCCTTCATGTTGTAAATTTAACACATACTTCATAAATTTCATGCTTTGCATTTAGTCACATAACATTCATGTAATCAACGAGTTCATATAAAACATGTATTACATTAACTACCATAACATGGTTCAAAACATATTATCACATAAGAGCAAGTTACTGAAGAACATGCCTCGAAGCGTTCCTTGTACGGATAGGCTACATAGCTCTTCGAACAACCTACATATATTAATAATGTAGAACATATCAATTAGTCACTTAATGACGCTCAAATTGGTTTATATAAATTCTTATTTCATCTTGTTTGCGCATTATGGTATAATTAATGCGATTAACTCTAAAACATCTCTTGGCGTCGCGTTGTTTGCAAACGTTACAACCCTCATAACCATCCACCTTTATTGGTTTACATTAACCCCATACCACATCTTATAATGTTCAATTCATTTGAATTGAAACTATTTTTAAGTTTATTAACTCTTGGCACGACGTTTCGACATTCATTCGTCACATGACTGATTCACCTCTCTTGCGTATGCTTAGCATGCTCATATACTTATCTAATACATCATTGATTAATGTTAAACATCATTATATTTCATAATGTTCAAGTCTTATAACTTAGAACAACATCTTTTATCGTCGACAGCACTTCACTTGCTTACGTGCATGCCCGACACCCTCCGATTACCTCCAAATACACACCAGTCTCAAAGATAACCATTTTGACCCCTGCTAACAACCTCAAATCGAAAAACTTTTGGAATGAAAGTTGTAGGTATCCTTCTTATCTTTCCGAATCATCCTGAATCATCTCAATCGAAGTTCGTATGAAAAAGTAATGCCCATTTTAGTAAAACATGTATGGACAGATTTTTCTTCAACACTTGTCAAGCGCCTAGGCGCTCAAATTTTGCCTTCTGCAAGTGCCTAGGCGTCCAATAGCAGAGTTTGAGCGCCGAGACCAGCGCCTAGGTGCTCGGCCCTTGGCACTTAACTTAGATTTTCAGATTTTGTAACATTTTGACGCACATACTTCAAATCTTCATAACTTCGTCATCCGTTAACAGAATTAGGTCATTGTTGAGGCTATGGAAAGCTTGTAACATGCTCTAAAAAACCCCCATGAATTCATAATTTTTGAGATTCATTAATTAGTCCAAAAATTGGCACAAAAGTCCCCCGAGACTAATATTTTCATCATTTTAACATACTTTACGAAAAAATTCACGACTTCGATTTAAATCGTTTTTAGTCCATTCCAATTGGAATATTTCTATAACTTCCATACACATTATTCCTTATTTCCAAAATTCAATATACATCTCATGAACTAAGGATTTCATTAGTCCAATTAAAGTCCTCTGAATAGTTCGTTCATCCTCATGCTTGGCTTAAGTTTTAGTTTTAACTAGTTTGTAAAAATTTCTTCAAAAACCATTTTTGAACTCAATTAAAATCATACAACCATCTTGAGTTAACTCATAACTCACATATACATATTACCTAGCATCAAACTTTAACCAATTCTCAAGTTTTAAGATAATAACCTCTTTTAGGCAATTTATCAAACATGTGGTGTGCATAGCTTTAAAACTCAGTTTTCATAAGAACTTTTAACATGTTCATCACATGATCTCCAACCAATTCATCCTTATATCTTCGGAATCCTTCATGATTCCATCAACATATAACCTCCCACAACAACATAACCATCAAGCTAAAAAAACACTTAAAGAGATGGATGAGAGTTAGGTTTTAGTATTACCTTCATATTGGTTCTTCTTCTTCTTGCTAAAACTTGCTAACATAGTAGTTTCTTGCTCTTACTTTTCAAGTGAAGTAGGGAGAAAAACTAAAGTTTTCTCTCCTTCCTCCTTCTTCTCTTCTGTTCTTACTCTCTCCATTCCTATCTCTATTTTCTGATTATATGAGGGGTACGAGAGTGAAGAATGAGGGAGAGAATGAGAGAATGTTTCTTTTCTTTCTTCTCCCACATTCTCTCTCTTGTTGCTTTCTTCTTTTTCTTTTCCTTCTCTTTTACTCTTTCTTCCTTTGCTTGTAGATCTTGCCAAAAGATTTTTTTCCACATGTTAAATTACTCGCTCCTTGCTTGCCCAGTACATGCACCAAATAAGTGCCCAATTTTGTAATTTATTAATTTGTTTAATTTTTTAATAAAATGACCTAAATGTCCCTCACCTTTTGGGCTAAAAAATTGGGCCGTTTGATTTATTATTTGGGCTCTTTAATTTAATTGTTTAGGCCATGTAAAATAACATGGACCAACTCATGGATTTTATCCTATTCTAATTATTTAATTAGGGTTTCTATTCTATTTATTTTTGAATTTAAATACTTACATACCTAGATTTAATCATATAACCCAATTAGGTTCTCTTTAATTAGATTAATATAAATAATCAATTGAGATATATAAAAATAAATCTCTTAAGTTAATTTACTAGTATGTAAATTTAAATACTAGTATTCTTTAATTACTATAACCCTTAAATTATTTAATTCTCATTTCTAATATATAATATTAGATTATATAGTTTTTTTTATATTTCTCTTTATATAATAAATAAATACATATACATCTTATAATATATATATTTATTTACCCACAAATATCCTTCACATGCGTCACAAAATATGTACTCCCTTTTAAAAAAAAATTATTTTGGTCACACTAGTAACTTGTGTCATGCTTACAAGTCTGTAAATAATTAAGTATCGAGACTTGCTTACTATATTCATATGGGTTGTCTTATTTGCTAACTTGGCTTGTCAAATTCTCAATTCCTTTTTGGACTTCCTTTAATCCGATTAATGGCTTATTTAACCAATTTAACTTCTAAAAATCAATTATTATCAAAATAAATGTCGATTTCTACTAAGACCAATATTTCTATTGTAAATTAAAATATTCTCATCAACAATTTCATCTTTGAATTTTCGAAGTTTGACCTTTTTTCAAAAAAGTCAACGGTTGACTTAACCCTAATGCAAAATAATTTTTATGTCTATCCTGGCTAATTTCGACGTGCCGGACTCAAATTCGCGATCTGTTGGTCGAAATTCTCATCCAAACTCAAGGTTTGACTTTCTACCATAAAAGTCAACCGTTAACTTTGACCAAAAAGTTAATTCCGACACATTTCGTGTTTACAGACTTCTCTTACTAGAGTTATCATTATAGACTCAAGGGAAAAGTCCGCTCATCAAAATTCTACTCCGAACTCAACTGTGACTTTTAATTCAAATCCATGCGTTATATTCAAATATTACTCCCTTCGTTAGTTTAAACTACTTAATTAGCTTAAATCGAAAATAAATTTACATCTCATCACTAAATAATAAATATACAACACCTGTATTTATTATTCCTTACATAATCACATCAATATATATAACACATATACATTTATATTTTCAAACCCGACACATCTCATAATAAGAATTTTATTCTTATTTTAATAGTCTTCAAAAATTCGTGTTATCACACCCATGATCTATAGTTTCATTTCAATACACTAATGCATTAATTGTTCTTGTTTTCCTTTATATTATCAAAACAACATTTTGAGGCTTTATTAGACCCAATTTGGTTTAATAATTCCAATATAAGATACCCATCCATGCTAGCTCTATTTTAGAGTTTACTAACTCATTTATACAACATTTAAGTATCTTATAGATTCATTCATATCAATTAGTGTGCAAAGGCTAACATGTTTTAACACTATACCAAAACAGTCCCCTCCATGCCCTTTTCTTTAAAATTTATCCTTTTAAGTATCAGTCTTAATTATGTTACATTATGGGTTTGTTATGGATTTTACATACTTGTTTACTTGAGAGATTACAAACCCATTTCTTTATAGTTAAGCTATTAAACCAAACTTGGAAACCAAAGAGGCTCTTCAGTGTTGCTGTAGTATCTTCTTGCTGCTGCCAATTTTTTATCTTTTACTCTACCCATCTAGTTGAATTATAGATTTGTTATATATTCCACACACTGTCTTATTTAGGAATTAGAAATTAAGCTTGATGGGTAAGCTTTTAAACTACACCAAAAAGCCAAAAATGGCTCATCAAAGCAACCCCAACTGCAGCCATCTACTGCTGGTACCCACTGCTGCCTGCTGGGCGGTAGTTCTTTCCTTTGCTCCATGTTTTGCTACACTTTTATTCCCACATTCTTTGTTTGGTTGAGTTGAATTTTGAAGCTACCTAATACGCAGCAACATGATGATACGCAACAACATGGTGAGTTGCCATGAAGAACCCAACGTGTCACAAAGAAGAACCCAAAGTATCTTGCATAAGAGACACGTGAATAAGCAGCAACGGTCACATGAATCATGAAGGAGTCAAAGTAGGAGTATGAGAAAATAAAGCAGCCGTTTTGCATTATTCGCATTTCTATTCTGTTTATAATTTGAAATTTAATTTGCATTGTAACTTAAGAACCTTTGGTTTCGGCTGCAGCTGCTGAAGGTTTGTTAGGATTTATCTATTTATAATTACCGAAGTGGAATAAAGAAAAAAAAACATTTTTATCCAAATATTATCATGTGGTACATTCTCACCCAAAGAGAACTATAGCTAGTTATCTCTGTAGTTGTAATACTGCTATTGACTGGGACCATATCAATTGGTATCAAAGAAGGTTATTCTATGGCAACAAACAAGGAACGGATTGAGCTTTTGGAGGCGGGGGCTTGGCGGAGTCCAGGATGGCATGCAACGAATTGGGGATTTCATGAACAATAGATTGCACAGCCTGGAGGAAACCATTAACAAGCTTTCAGATGTCATGCTCGCATCCAAGGCGTCCTCAAGCCACCACAACAATGATCGGGATGGTTTCTCGCTCACGAACCAAAATGAAACTGATGGCGTGAGGAATAGAAATGACAGTGAGGGTGAACAACACGTCTTCTCATTGAAGTTGGCTAAGTTGGAATTTCCACGATATTCTGGGGATGATCCGACCAAATGGTTCAATCGGGTGGATCAATTTTTTGAATATCAAGAGACTGCCGATAATCAAAAGGTGTCATTGGCTTCATTTCATATGGTAGGAGAAGCACATCAATGGTGGAAATGGTTGCGACGAGCCTACAAAGAGGAAGGGCGAATTGTAACATGGGAGATATTTAAAGAAGAGCTTTCGGCACGGTTTGGACCCACAGAATGCGAAGACTGTATGAAGCCTTATCAAGGGTCCAACAAGTGGGTTCCTTACGGAACTATCAGAAGGAGTTTGAGAGGTTGGGTAATCAAGTTTATTGCTGTACTCAAAAGGCGCTAGTAGGAACGTTCATGGGCGGACTTAAAACAGAGATTTCTGATGGCATTCGTGTGACAATCCAAAAATTTATAAGATTTTAAACGATTCAATTAAAGGTTAAAGAATAAAACCTAGATTGGAATTAGAGGATTAATTAAAAATTTTAAAGAACCTATATGGTTTGATTTAAAGTTTTAAGTAATGTAAAAAAATTATGTGTAGCATATTTATTTTGCAATTATAAAATAAATACGTAATTTAAGTATGTTATGTTATGTTTTATATAATTTATATATCAAAGATGGGTTATATAAATTATATGATTTCATGAGGGTAAAATAGTTTAAGGAGATTTATATAGTAACTTATTTGATCAAATTAAGTTACTAAGGTTGGGTGATTAAATTACTTAACAAAAACATTAAAAGAATTATTGAAGTAATTATTTAAAATCCAAGACGAGTGGATTAGAAACCCTAATTAAATAATTAGGATAAGATAAAAGTCATATATTGGACCATGATATTTTACATGACCCAAACAATTAAATTGGAGAGCCCAAACAAGTATTGGATATGGCCCAAACTTTGGCCCAAATATTTGGCTAAATAAAACAAACAAATAAAAATTTTAAAATGGGCAAAAATGGAAGGAAGTGAACGGATATGATGGGGATTGTTAACACATAGGAAAATCTTCCATATCTTACACCTTGCAAACCTATATACCAACTCCCTTATGTGTCTGTCTATTATCATTTTACCAAGATATGAAAAAGATATACAAGAGATTTGAGAGAAAATAAAAGATATGGAAAATATATTGATTGATTAGCAAGAAAGGAGAGAGAGAGAAAATAAATGGAGAGAGAGAGAGAGAGAGAGCTTGGAGTCGGCAGCCTAAGGAGAGGGAGAAGTGAGGGGTTTGATCCTTGCATATCCCAAGTTCTTCTCATATTATAGAAGAAGAAGGAAAGCTTTAAAGGTATAAAACCTTTAATTTTAATTTAGTTTATGTATGTTATTTTGATTGTTTTAAATCAAATCTTGAGATATGATCTTGAACTCTAAAAACTTTAGATCTACATATTTTATGGTAAGATATGTGTAGATCTAACCATTTTAGGTGTTAAAAGTTTGATCCAAAGAAAGAAAAATAAAATAGTTTTTAAAACTTAGAAAAATTAGTATACTGCTGCAACAAAAATGAAATTTCGGGATCAGCTAGATTGTTCAGAAAAGTCGGGGCTTTTGGTATGTTGTAATACACTGAATAAGCTTTCCATAGACTCCAAAACAGACTAAATCCGACTTCGGAGGAAAGAGTTATACAATTTTAAAGTAGCCAAGTCAAAACGGGGAAACCATTTCGGTTCAGCCCCTTCCACGATATTTTTGGAATTTTTTGCTTGGAATTTGAAGATGGTCCAAGAACAAAAATTATAGTCCCGGAAGATAGCTTCACGTGGGCTCAAGAATCGCTCAAAAACGTTTTAAAATGAAAAAGTTATGATTGTTTTAGTACAAGAAGGTCAAGCTGGAAAACTAAAACTGAACAGCCCGCTCCCGGATTTTACTGTTTACGTTTCATAAGTCGAATTCATGATCCGTTAACTCTGGGTGTTAGATCTATAAGATACGAAGATTCTCCAAGTGGAACGACTAAAAACCCATTTAAGATGAGCAAGCTATGAATTTATTAGCAAAACACCTCGAACTAGATAAACAAACATGGACAGTCTGACTAGCAGCGATTTTTCGGGTCTGTCACTATTTTGGAAAAATAATTTGATAATTTTATAATATATTTCAGGGAGTCACGGTTCCAACGAGACCATGTGGGCTCAAATCGGAGTTGTAGATCTCCGTTTATAAATGTTTCCGTAAAAGACCTCAAAACAGAAAATATTTTCAAAACCTTGTATAGATAGTCGGTAGTGGCCTGTTTTACCGAGCCTATACTTGTCCAAAGTGGCTGTTTCTTAAGCCAAAAGTGTAGTTCAGGAAGTCAAATTTTCAACGATACCAAGTGGGCCCACATCGAACTTGTAGATTTCCGTCTACGAGCGTTTCCGTGAAGGACCTCAACTTTGAACGTATAATAAAAAGTTAAGAAAATTAACTAAAATTTTCACTAATTAATTATTATTGAACATATAATAATTAAAGAATGCTTAATTAAGGTTAAGTACTAAAATTTGATTATTTAATTACATTAGCATTATAAAATAATTATTTATTATTTAATTAATATTAAATAATAAATGAGTATAAATGACCACTAATTGACTATTCTTTAAAGAAAAATTAAAGGTTTATAATAAGTGATTAATTTATTATTATTTAAATAATTTTAAATAATAATTAAAGGCATATAATGATGTGATTAATTGGTATTTAATTAAACATTAAATACTAAAGTATATTTAATTAGTTATTAATTATGTTAAATAATAACTAAAGGTAATTAATTAATTACTATTTAATTAATATTAAATAGTAATCAAATGAAGATATAGATTAATATAATGATAATAAATTTATTTAATAATTGTATTAAATAAATTATATAAAAATGATTTTAATATTTTAAAAATCATTTAAAATTGATTTAAAGGTTATAAAAAAATGTTTTAAGTTATAAAACATAACTTTTAATATTTTGTCATGAATTACATTAATATTTTAATATTAATGGCAGTTATTTAATAATTTTTTAAATATTTTAAATTCATTTAAAGGTGATATTAAAGTATTAAAAATACTTTAAAATATTATAAATAACTTATAATATTATGTCATGTATTTCATTAATATTTGAAATTAAATAGATATTAATGATAATAAAATTATTTGGTATTTAAATCATTTAAGAATGATATTAATGATTGAAAAATTATTATAACTGATAATAAATATTTGAAAATTATTATGAGCTATTGAAAAATATTTTGATTAAGTAATAAAATATATGATAATGTGTTTAGGTTATTTTATAACTATAATTAACAAAAGTTAATGTGATGATATTATTCTAATTGAGAGATCGATATTATCAATAATAGGTCTTTCAACTGAAGCTAAATTAGATTATATAGCAGTAATCAACGGTACATGCAAGTTTCCTAACTCGAACTCGAGTTGTTATTGTAAAGCATGTTCGTGATTAATCATTGTTGATTATATCACATCTATGATTTATTGATTCGCACGTTGTGCATATTGTATATGTTCATCAGGTATAAAAGCCTGATCACCTTCATTACCATAAGATCCAGTTGAATTAATTCATGTTCATTGTTGACTATTTAGCATTATTGATTCATGTTCTTTCACAATTCTTATATTGTCGAAAGTTTGTCAGCTTATTATTCATTCTTTCAATCATGATATATCCTTATTGTATTTAAAACTTGTTGGACAAACTTGTTGCTTACCCTTGCTATATAATGATTAACCTTTCAGATTAAAGACGAAATTTCGGACACAGTCAAAGGCAAAGACAAGTTCCAGGAAAAAATTATTATACGGTTAAAATGGTAATAGTATAGAATACAAATGATATTGTATGTCGTGTAGGATATTGAATGTAGGTATTAAGTTAAGGTTACAGACCTTGAAAATTATGTTGTAAAAGTTATTGTATAAACAATTTATGTTTATATCTTCCGCAGTAGTTATAAAAATGATGTATCGTAACGTACCAGGTCTGAGATTCTGGGGACCCAGATTTGGGGGCGTCACAGTTGGTATCAAAGCTCTAGGTTATAAACCTTAGGTAGGGTTACCTTAGGCTATAACCGCAGTGATGAGGATAAGGAATAAACTCAAATAGAGTTTGAAATTTAAGCGATGAATTTGGGCAAGGTATTGGTAAGTCAATAAGATTCAAAGAAGAATCGTGACAAGTAATAAAGATCTAGAGTTACCTAACTCTGATAATAAAAATAAACAGTAGTAATGAATAGATAGAGTCTAAAAGACTAAAGGTATAAAGGGAAAGAAGATCGTAAATTAAAACGATCATAAGATAGAAAAAGAATTGTAAAATAATAAAATTATAATATGAGATCACAACGTGATCTGATAAGGTCATAGAAGGACAGATGATCAATCGTTTGATTGAAAATTTTATAGCAAAATTGCTATACAAATATGGTACTATGAAATAGTACGAATTAAACTCAAAAGAGTTGAAAAGGATGATGAGATATGAATTAAATGAAATTCGTATCTAGTACAGAAAGAACTAGGAATAGGTGGGATTTCAATTGAGGACTCATGTTAGTAGCTAAGTTGTATGATTCCTTATATGGGCGGGAAATTTATGCTTGGTTTTAGGACCGCTTAGCTTCCTATTTGATTAGTGGCTGAGTTGACCAATTCTTTGTATGGGCAGGGAATTGTGTTTGGTTCGACAACCACTTAGCTTGTTATATTGATAATCATTGAAATGTTGGTGTCGCGCTATTCACTATATGTATGTTGAGAAGGTGATTCTTTTCTCATGTGTATAATGAATAGGTAGAAAATATAAGATTAGGTGCGAGTTCTTTAAACTCACACTTATGTTAAGTTCGTAACTCATAATCGTATGATGGAACCCCTCAGCGAATGGACGACTTTGGTCTGGCTAGGATAAGTTCCTAAACCCATATGACTGTGGTAAGTTCCTGAAGTCATAACGTCTGGCATGTTTGATGAACTGTACTAAGATATAGAATTATGTGAACGGTGAATTGAGGATCATAGGAATAGATAGATTTATTAAGCAATTGATCATTAAAAAGTGAAGTTGATGGTGGAAGCATAGGTATTCTAAATCTTCTAGCGGTGCTAGACTTCAAAATTTTTGACATCAAGCTAAATTCGCACTGATGTGCCTTTACAAATATAAATGAATTTTTGTTATTAGCAACACATGGTTACAATTGTGTAAAAGTGGACTTCGTACCACTAACACATTGTTACCTGTTGTGGCATGATAACACCAAAAATAAAGTTTTGTTATCCTCAAAACATGGTGACAAGTGTGTATGTGTGGACTTCAGGACCATGACACATCATTACCTGTTGAGGCATGATAACACTAAAACTGATTTTCAAAGGTTTTTGAACTGTTTAAGAAAAAGTCTATGCTAATTGTTTCGGCTAGACAAAAATGATTTGAAATTTATCAAAAGGTATTTTATATATCATTAATGCATCATTGAACTTGGTGCAGAGATGATAAAATGGAGTTATCAATGCAGAATTACTTAGTTGGATGCGATCTAAAGATCGTCAGCCACTATGGAATGATGTAGTATGACAAAGTCACAAAATGACAGAATCCTCAAACAGACTGTAAATATAGTGCGGTATCATGACGTCATAAAATGATTTTTAGAATTTTAAATGGTAAGTTATTGCCAACTGAATTTGGACAGACATGTTTCAACTAAAATTTGAATTATTGGTATACGTCTAAGCTATTTGATTCAGCTAGACAAACGTGTATGAAAAATTCAAAGTATTTTTGAGAATTTATCTCGAACTAAATTATTTTGGTGCGGAATTCTATGATAAAATTGAGGTGAATTATGCTGATTGGATAAAATAATCCAATCTAGTAGCGTAAATATTCGCTAGACATGATTGATACATTATGCATGACGTAGGGTACGATAGGTTGATCACCTAACGTACTTGTAGAAATAGTTTACCTTCTTTGTGATTGTAAACATACTTAGTGGTTATTGTTTTGCGATACAAATATCGTTAAAACTATGTGTTCATAGTCTATATGACCCCTCAGCATAATTTGAAAAGTTTTTTTACTCTTTGGAGAGAAGTCTGGGTAGAATGTGATAATGGAATAGTTACTCATAGAAGGAAGCAAAATGTACTCATTAAATTGAGCATGAAATTAGATAAAGGTAACGTTGAAGACAAAGTTTTGATGAATAAATGGAGTAGAGATTAGTAGGCTGTAATTTTGATGACGGAATTCTTAGAAGAAGGGGTGAATGTAACAACCCGAAAGTTTATAAGATTTTAAATGATTAAATTAAATGTTAAAGAATAAAACCTAGATTGGAATTAGAGGATTAATTAAAAAATTTAAAGAACCTATATGGTTTGATTTAAAATTTTAAGTAATGTAAAGAAATTATGTGTAGCATATTTATTTTACAATTATAAAATAAATACGTAATTTAAGTATGTTATGTTATGTTTTATATAATTTATATATCAAAGATGGGTTATATAAATTATATGATTTCATGAGGGTAAAATAGTTTAAGGAGATTTATGTAGTAACTTATTTGATTAAATTAAGTTACTAAGGTTGGGTGATTAAATTACTTAATAAAAACATTAAAAGAATTATTGAAGTAATTATTTAAAATCCAAGACGAGTGGATTAGAAACCCTAATTAAATAATTAGGATAAGATAAAATTCATGTATTGGACCATGATATTTTACATGACCCAAACAATTAAATTAGAATATTCCAAGCAATTAAATTGGAGAGCCCAAACAATTATTGGATATGGCCCAAACTTTGGCCCAAATATTTGGCTAAATAAAACAAACAAATAAAAATTTTAGAATGGGCTAAAATGGAAGGAAGTGGATGGATATGATGGGGATTGTTAACACATAGAAAAATCTTTCATATCTTACACCTTGCAAACCTATATACCAACTCCCTTATGTGTCTCTCTATTATCATTTTACCAAGATATGAAAAGATATACAAGAGATTTGAGAGAAAATAAAAGATATGGAATATATATTGATTGATATGCAAGATAAGAGAGAGAAAGAAAATAAATGGAGAGCAAGAGAGCGAGAGAGCTTGGAGTCGGCAGCCTAAGGAGAGGGAGAAGTGAGGGGTTTGATCCTTGCATATCCCAAGTTCCTCTCATATTATAGAAGAAGAAGGAAAGCTTTAAAGGTATAAAACCTTTAATTTTAATTTAGTTTATGTATGTTATTTTGATTGTTTTAAATCAAATCTTGAGATATGATCTTGAACTCTAAAAACTTTAGATCTACATATTTTATGGTAAGATATGTGTAGATCTAACCATTTTAGGTGTTAAAAGTTTGATCCAAAGAAAGAAAAATAAAATAGTTTTTAAAACTTAGAAAAATTAGTATACTGCTGCCACAAAAATGAAATTTCGGGATTAGCTAGATTATTTAGAAACTTTTGGGCTTTTGGTATGTTGTAGTACACTGAATAAGCTTTCCATAGACTCTGGAAAGGACTAAATCCGACTTCAGAGGAAAGAGTTATGCAATTTTAAAGTAGCCGAGTCAAAATTGGGAAACCATTTCGGTTCAGTCCCTTCCATGAAATTTCTGGAATTTTGTGCTTGGAATTTGAAGATGTCCAAGATCAAAAATTGTAGTCCCGGAAGTTAGCTTCACGTGGGCTCAAGAATCGCTCAAAAACGTTTTAAAACGAAAAAGTTATGATTGTTTTAGTACAAGAGGGTCAAGCTGGAAAACTAAAACTAAATAGCCTGCTCCCGGATTTTACTGTTTACGTTTCATAAGTCGGATTCATGATCCGTCAACTCTGGGTGTTAGATCTATAAGATATGAAGATTCTCCAAGTAGAACGACTAAAAACCGATTTAAGATGAGCAACCTATAAATTTATTAGCAAAACACCTCGAACTAGATAAACAAACATGGACAGTCTGACTAGCAGCGATTGTTTGGGTCTGTCACTATTTTGGAAAAATAATTTGATACTTTTATAATATATTTCAGGGAGTCACGGTTCCAACGAGACCATGTGGGCTCAAATCGGAGTTGTAGATCTCCGTTTATAAATGTTTCCGTAAAAGACCTCAAAACAGAAAATATTTTTAAAATCTTGTATGGACAGTCGGTAGTGGCCTATTTTACCAGGCCTATACTTGTCCAAAGTGGCTGTTTCTTAAGCTAAAAGTGTAGTTCGAGAAGTCAGCTTTGCAACGATACCAAGTGGGCCCACATCGAACTTGTAGATTTTCGTCTACGAGCGTTTCCGTGAAGGACCTCAACTTTGGAACGTATAATGAAAAGTTAAGAAAATTAACTAAAGTTTTCACTAATTAATTATTATTGAACATATAATAATTAAAGAATGCTTAAATAAGGTTAAGTACTAAAATATAATTATTTAATTATATTAGCATTATAAAATAATTATTTATTATTTAATTAATATTAAATAATAAATGAGTATAAATGACCACTAATTGACTATTCTTTAAAGAAAAATTAAAGGTTTATAATAAGTGATTAATTTATTATTATTTAACTAATTTTAAATAATAATTAAAGGCATATAATGATGTGATTATTTGGTATTTAATTAAACGTTAAATACTAAAGTATATTTAGTTAGTTATTAATTATGTTAAATAATAACTAAAGATAATTAATTAATTAATATTAAATAGTAATCAAATGAAGGTTTAAATTAATATAATGACAATAAATTTATTTAATAATTGTATTAAATAAATTATATAAAAATAATTTTAATGTTTTAAAAATTATTTAAAATTGATTTAAAGGTTATAAAAAAAATGTTTTAAGTTATAAAACATAACTTTTAATATTTTGTCATGAATTATATTAATATTTTAATATTAATGGCAGTTATTTAATAATGATTTTAAATATTTTAAATTCATTTAAAGGCGATATTAAAGTATTAAAAATACTTTAAAATATTATAAATAACTTATAATATTATGTCATGTATTTCATTAATATTTGAAATGAAATAGATATTAATGATAATAAAATTATTTGGTATTTAAATCATTTAAAAATGATATTAATGATTGAAAAATCATTATAACTGATAATAATTATTTAAAAATTATTATGAGCTATTGAAAAATGTTTTGATTAAGTAATAAAATATTTAAGATAATACTAAAGCGTTTAAGTAAGTCTTACTGATAATAGGCTCGATAAATATCCGATTAGACAATCGGGATGTCAAAATTGTACCGAACTTAACTCAGACTGAATTAGTTTGATTTGATACCGAGTCTTATGTGTTTTATGGATTATTAGGAATATATAATAATATGTTTAGGTTATTTTATAACTGTAATTAATAAAAGTTAATGTGATGATATTATTCTAATTGAGAGATCGATATTATCAATAATAGGTCTTTCAACTGAAGCTAAATTAGATTGCGTAGCAGTAATCAACGGTACATGCAAGTTTCCTAACTCGAACTCGAGTTGTTATTGTAAAGCATGTTCGTGATTAATCATTGTTGATTATATCACATCTATAATTTATTAATTCGCACGTTGTGCATATTGTATATGTTCATCAGGTATGAAAGTCTGATCACCTTCATTACCATAAGATCCAGTTGAATTTATTCATTTTCATTATTGACTATTTAGCATTATTGATTCATGTTCTTTCACAATTCTTATATTGTTGAAAGTTTGTCAGCTTATTATTCATTCTTTCAATCATGATATATCTTGTTGTATTTAAAACTTACTAGGCAAACTTGTTGCTCACCTTTGCTATATCATGATAAACCTTTCAGATTAAAGACGAAATTTTGGACACAGTCAAAGGCAAAGACAAATTCCAGGATGGAATTATTATACGGTTAAAATGGTAATAGTATAGAATACAAATGACATTGTATGTCGTGTAGGATATTGAATGCAGGTATTAAGTTAAGGTTACAGACCTTGAGAATTATGTTGTAAAAGTTATTGAATAAATAATTTATGTTTATATCTTACGCAATAGTTATAGAAATGATGTATCGTAATGTACCAGGTCCGAGGTTCTGGGGACCTAGATTTGGGGGCGTCACAATTAGGATGTTCAAACCACGGACCTTGAAAGAGGCTAGTAGTTTAGCTAGGATGAAAGATGAGCAGCTAATGCGACAACGACAGTTCACGCGTCCAACATTACCAAATCGCACCGCGCTGGCTCTCCCACCTCCAAAATCCACTTCACCAAGTCCGGTAAAAAGATTGACGTGGGATGAAATGCAAAGATGACGCGCGCATGGGCTCTGTTTTAATTGCAACGATAGATTTACTGCTGGACATAAATGTCAAGGACCACAATTGTTATTGTTGGAGAGCCCGTTGAGCCTAGAGTTGTGTGTGAGGAGGTTATTGATGACACTATAGTAGAGGAGAAAGCTGAAGAGCAAACTGAACCAGAAATATCACTCCATGCACTCACATGTTGGTCCACACCACGAACCATGTGGGTCAAAGCCAGAGTTGGGCATCACATCCTCACAGTGCTTATCGACAGTGGGTCTACACACAATTTCATCAGTTCAAAGATAGTAAATGAGCTTCAATTGCCAGTGATTCCTACGGAGCCCTTCACCGTACGGGTGGCGGATGGCAATCGAATGCAATGTCAAGGGAGGTTTGAACAAGTCCAGGTTATTCTCCAAGATATTCCATTTTATTTGACCCTTTATTCACTACCCCTCACAGGCCTTGATCTTGTTCTTGGTGTACAATGGCTTGAACAACTCGGCCCAGTAGTGTGTAATTGGCAAAAAATGACTATGGAATTTTGGTGGAACAATCAAGCTCAAACACTACACAGCTCGGATAGTCAAGCTATTCAATCGGCTTCACTAACAGCAGTAACTAAAGAAGTCCGACATGGATGTTCCACTTTCGCAGTTTATTTTCAATCCATAGAACAGGTGGACCGGACCAACATGAGTGCAGATATGCAGGAACTCATTAAAGACTTTGGGGACATTTTTTGCGAGCCCACACAGCTACCTCCAGCTCGTGAAGTTGACCACTGCATTCCTATTAAAGAAGGTACTGAGCCCATTAATGTAAGACCCTACAGGTATGCTTATTTTAAAAAAGTTAAAAATGAAAAACAAGTTTAGGACATGCTTAAATTGGGGCATATAAAACCAAGTACTAGTCCTTTCTCTTCGCCTGTTTTGCTAGTTAAAAAGAAAGATGGAACTTGGCGTTTTTGTACCGATTATAGAGCTCTCAATACCGTTACTATTAAGGATCGGTTTCCTATTCCTACGGTTGATGATATATTTGATGAGCTCCATGGAGCTGCCTATTTTACAAAATTAGATTTATGAGCGGGGTACCATCAAGTGCGAGTAAAACCCCAAGACACTCACAAAATTGCTTTCCGTACCCACAATGGCCACTACGAATATATGGTCATGGCCTTTGGTCTTTGCAATGCTCCTTCTACTTTCCAAGCTATTATGAATTCTATTTTCCGTCCTTATCTTCGTAAATTCATATTAGTTTTTTTTGATGACATTTTGATTTATAGTCCCAATTGGATCTTGCATCTGGGACATGTTACAAAGGCTTTTGAAATTTTGAGGCAACATAAGTTTTTCATAAAAGCCAATAAATGTACATTTGGGCAAATAGAGCTCGATTACCTCGGCCTCATTGTGACTAGTCAGGGGGTCAAGGTTGATCAAAGCAAGATTGAAGGCAATGGAAAATTGGCCAAGGCCATGCACTATTTCAAATTTACGTGGTTTTCTAGGTCTTACAGGTTATTATCAGAAATTTGTGCGCAACTATGGTATGTTAGCAAGATCACTTACTAATCTATTGAAGAAAGGGCAATTTGGATGGAGCAAAGAGGCTGAGGCGGCTTTTTTACAGCTCAAGCAAGCCATGACAACCACGCCCATTTTAGCGATGCCGAATTTTAATGAGCCCTTTACCATTGAAACTGATGCTTCCGGTGATGGTATAGGTGCAGTATTAACGCAGCAAGGTAAACCCATCGCCTTCCTGAGCCAAGCATTAGGAGTTACCAAGCTTTCGTGGTCAACATATGCTAAGGAGATGCTCGCCATCTTGCAAGCAATACGCACTTGGAGACCATATTTATTGGGTAAAAAATTCTTTATACAAACGGATCAATGCAGCCTCAAGTATTTGTTGGGACAAAGAATAGGGACGCCAGAACAATAACAATGGGTGGCTAAACTACTTGGCTACGACTATGAAATTATATATCGTTCGGGACGTGAAAATTCAGCTGCTGATGCGTTATCTCGGGTGTTAGGAAGACCTATTCTTAATACATTATCTTTACCAAAAGTGAGTTTATGGGAAGATATCAACAGGGCCTCCAGAGGACATCCGTATATGGGCCGAATTGTTTAGCAAGCTCAATCTAATCCGGGAAAGCCTTACACGTGGAGAGATGGGCTAGTCTTCTTCAAGACATGAGTTGTGGTACCACCCAATACATTTGTGGTAGACCAACTACTCCAGAAATTTCATGATACGAAGATGGGAGGCCATTTTGGTGTATTGAGGACATTTAAGAGATTATCTCAACAATTTTATTGGCCTGCTATGCACCGATCAGTCAAAGACTATGTCCATGCATGTGTGACATGCCAAAAAAATAAAGTTGATAATTTGTCCCCAGCCGGGCTCCTTCAACCTCTTCCTATTCCTTGTCAGGTATGGGATGACATTACTATGGATTTTATTGAAGGCCTTCCTTCTTCGCATGGTCGAGATACCATTTTAGTGGTTGTAGACCGCCTGAGCAAATCCGCCCATTTCATGGCCTTATCACATCCATTCACGACAAAGGTGGTGGCAAAAAAGTTTGTAGACGGAGTCGTGAGACTACATGGCATGCCACGTTCTATTGTAAGCGATAGGGACATCATATTTATTAGTAAATTCTGGCAATAATTTTTTAAGTTATCCGGTACTCAGCTCAAGATGAGTTCAGCATACCATCCCCAAACGGATGGCCAATCCGAGGTGCTCAAACGTTGTGTGGAACAATATTTGCGCTGTTTTGTTCACCAACAGCCACGACAATGGAGTCATTTCCTTCCTTGGGCAAAGCTGTGGTATAACACAGCTTATCATTCGTCTACGGGTATGACTCCTTTTCAGGCCCTTTATGGACGATTGCCACCTACAGTTCCATTGTACACTACCGGATCTTCGACAGTAGAAATGGTTGACCACAGCCTTACGGCAAGGGACACACTACTTAAGAACCTTAAACAGAATTTGGAGAATGCTAGTAATAGGATAAAATAGTTAGCTGATTGTGGACGACGGGATGTAGAATTCTTAGAAGGTGAGCTCGTATATCTCAAGTTACAACCTTATCGCCAACAGTCTGCTTATCGGCGACCTCATCAAAAACTTTCCAGCAAGTTTTATGGGCCATACCCAATTGAAAGAAGAATAGGTGATGTGGCCTATAAGCTCAAGCTTCCTGAGGGTGCACGTTTACATCCAGTCTTTCATGTCTCATTGCTCAAAAGGAAGCTAGGTGACAAAGCAGACACTAGTTTGGAACTTCCACCTATTATTGATGAGGGTACTATTGGAACCAGAAGTAATTCTGGACACACGTTGGATTCAGCGTGGGTCAAGGTTCATTGAGGAGAGTTTGGTGAAGTGGAGCCAATTACCTGCAGAGGATGCCACCTGGGAAGCAACGGCGGAGCTGCTGAAGCAATTCTCAAGTTTGGACCTTGGGGACAAGCGTCCCCTTGATGGAGGGGGTAATGATACGCAACAACATGATGATACGCAACAACATGGTGAGTTGCCATGAAGAACCCTACGTGTCACAAAGAAGAACCCAAAGTATCTTGCATAAGAGACACGTGAATAAGCAGCAACGGTCACATGAAGCATAAAGGAGTCAAAGTAGGAGTATGAGAAAATAAAGCAGCCATTTTGCATTATTCGCATTTCTATTCTGTTTATAATTTGAAATTTAATTTGCATTGTAACTTAAGAACCTTTGGTTTCGGCTGCAGTTGCTGAAGGTTTGTTAGGATTTATCTATTTATAATTACCGAAGTGGAATAAAGAAAAAAAAACATTTTTATCCAAATATTATCTTGTGGTACATTCTCACCCAAAGAGAACTATAGCTAGTTATCTCTGTAGTTGTAATACTGCTATTGACTGGGACCATATCACTACCATAGATGATACATTCACCTAATATTGAGACACATTAGCTGGGTAATTTGGTTAGCTCAAATGGACTGACTGAGAGCCAAGGAAGCCCCCAATCATCGACCAACATGGTGACTGCTGCTGTCGTGGGCAGCAGCCTTGCTCCAATCTAGTCACTTTACAATCTAATAACTTTTGATTCATTCATCGGACAACAACAGATTTTAAAGTATATTATACATTGTATACAAGGCTACATTTATAGAGTATAAACTCCCCATTTTGGAATCATTAAGTTGCCCCAAAATAGTGGTCAAGAATAGCTTGACACACTAGTTTTCAACTTTTCATTTTGGCTTGACATTGAATTTCGTTTTCATTTAATATGCCAAAACTGTTTATCTATCATCATATATGGTATACATACCTAGCCCAAGCTTTAGTTTTGCCTAATATTTGGTTTTTAGCTAAAACAGTTCATATAAGCTTTTTATCGAGCAAGTGGTGTGCACTATTTTGATACACAACTTTCATAGCCATTTGTTTGTTTTATAATCCCATTTTAGCTTCCTTATATCACCACACAACCAACCTAACCTCCTTTGCTCTAATTCAAGTACAAACATTCAATTGCACAGTTAAATCAATTACACATATAATACATAAACTAACAAGTTTGTTACTTTCCTTATTTCCTTTCAAAGTTACTCTTATAGTTGATTCCCACATAACTATAATATACCAATCACAATCATTATGCACACATAGCATCCAGTGATAATTCTGTTTTACACAAACAATTTCATTCCTTAAGCTATACGTTGAGACTTCCTATTTAGCTTTATCTATTTTCAATCTCAATCTCTTAGAAGAACCAAGAAAAGAGAAATTGATGAATGAAATTTGAGTTTGATTCTTACCTTATATCTGTAGTTTGACTCCCTTTAGCTTCCAACTTCAGTCCTTGCTTCTTAATTTTTATTACTGGAGCAAAGCTTGGGATTGTGAGGGATAGCGAGAAAGAAAGAAAATGGACGGCAAAGGAGAAGTAGAGAGTAGGAGAAGGCTGAGCTTTTGGCCTGATTACCCTCCCTAGCTTAACTTGGTGTTATGCCTATTAAATTAATGGCATGGCACCTCCTACTCTCAGCTCTTGTAATTTAATAACTCTCAACTCATGCTATGCATTTCCTTGCATATTACTTAACTTGTCTATCCACTGTACAACTCGTGCTACAATTTACTTAACCAATACTTATATACTCAGTATAACACACAGTACACTAGTGCTATAGAAATAACATGATTAATATATTACTCATATCAAAAGGAAAATATATTTCATATCACATTATACTTTCCATATAAACGGAAACAGTTATCCAGCGTGATAATTTCCTCTGTATTAAAATAATTTACCTTTATTAAATTATTTTAATATTTTCTTAATTATATTACCATATTTTCAAACAAATTATTCATACACAGTAAATATATAATATTATATTTACTTCACCACATGTATTTTCACCCCACATTGCACATATACTTATGCAAGATAAATAATACCATAAATAAAAATTCATTATATAATTTTTATTCCAATATTGATCTGGAAATTCAATATATTACATTCGTCCCCTAGTCCCCACTTATAAAGATTCCGTCTGCGGAATTGCAAAATAAAACTTATTCAAATAAGTGAGGGTAGTTTTTCTGCATTCTTTCTTCTAATTCCCACGTTGCCTCTTCAGCATTGTGGTTTCTCCATAATACCTTTACTGAAGATATTATCTTATTATGCAAAACATGCTCTTTCTTATCCAATATTTGAATAGGAATATCTTCATAAGTTAAATCTTTTTCAAACTGGATGTGTTCATATTCTATAATGTGTTTATAATCTGGCTTGTATGGTCGCAAGACTGACACGTGAAATACATTATGAACGTGTTCCAGTTCTGGGGGTAAGGCCACTTCATAGGTTACTTATCCTATTTTTCGTAAAACCTCAAATGGTCCTATAAAGTGAGGACTCAATTTTCTCTTCTTCCAGAAAAGTATTTTTCCTTTCCATGGGGATACTTTCAGGAAAACATGCTACCCAATTTTAAAATCTCTTTTCTGTCTATACTGATCGGCATAATTTTTTTGACGATCCTGAGCCGTTGCCAGTCGCATTCGTATGAACTTAACTACTTTCGCAGTTTGTTGTACCAATTCAGGACCTAGTAGACGACGTTCTCCTACCTCATCCCAACACAACGGTGTTTTGCATTTTCTTCCATATAACGCTTCGTAAGACAGCATGCCTATACTAGCACGATAACTGTTGTTATATGCAAATTCTTCTAGAGGTAAATGATCGTCCCAACTCCCCTTGAAATCCATAACACATGCTCGTAGCATATCCTCCAGAGTCTGTATTGTTCTTTCACTTTGTCCATCTGTCTGTGGATGGTAGGCTGTACTTAATCTTAACTATGTTTGTAAGCTTCTCCAAAAATTTGAAGTGAATCTCGGATCTCTGTCTGATACGATAGATACTGGCACTCCATGCCGTGAAATAATCTCTTTGATATAGAGATTAACCAACTGATCTAGGCTATATCTGATCTTGATTGGCAAAAAGTGTGCCGATTTTGTTAAACGATCAACTATAACCTAAATCGCATCAAATCCCTTGTGTGTTCTCGAAAGTCCTACCACAAAATCCATTATGATATGCTCCCACTTTCATTCAAAATTTTTTAATAGTTGCAATAAACCACTAGGTTTCTAATGTTCAGCTTTAATTCGTTGACAAGTTAAACATCTGCTAATATATTCCGCAACTTCTCTTTTTATACTTGGTCACCAAAAATATTATCGGAGATCTTGGTACATTTTGGTACTGCCTGGATGGATTGCGTACCTTGAACAATGAGCTTCGTGTAGAATCTCCTCTTTCAGCTCCTGTTCTGTCTGAACCCAAATTCTTCCTTCAAATCTAATAATTCCATCGTTATCAATTTTAAACGTATTTCCTTTTCTTTCTGAGATTTTCTCCTTTAATTTCTCACATTCCTCATCTTTCTGTTGCGCTTCCTTGATTCTATCCAATAGAGTTGAGTTAGTCTTTATTGAATACAACTTTGCCTTTGATTCTTGTGGAAGTCTAACTTCTAATTCCATTCTCTCCATTGTTGTCACTAACTCATCTTGATCTGTTAACAACATTAATTTCTCGCGACCCTTCCTACTTAAGGCGTCGGCCACCACATTAGCTTTACCTGGGTAATAAAGGATTTCTCTGTCTCATGTTTAACTTTTTCTGTGTGAAAATATATTTCAGACTTTTATGATCTGTATATATTTCACATTTTTCGCCATACAGGTAATGCCTCCAAATCTTCAAAGCAAACACTATAGTTGCCAATTTCAAATCGTGAGTAAGATATCCCTTCTCATAATTTTTTAGCTGTCGTGTTCCGTTTGCAATAACCTTTCCATGCTGCATAAGAACATATCCCAAGCCTTTATGTGATGCGTCACTATATACCACAAAATTCCCCGTTTCATCGGGTAAGGATAGTACTGGAGCATTACTCAATCTTTTCTTGAGTTCCTGAAAACTCTCTTCACATTTTTCATTCCATACAAAATTTACTGTCTTCCTTGTCAGGTTAGTTAACGGGGTAGCTATCTTTGAAAAATCTTGAATGAATCTCCTATAGTATCCCGCTAACCCTAGGAAACTACGCACTTCAGTAGGTGTCTTTGGCTGCTCCCAATTCATGATTGCTTCTACTTTTGCTGGATCCACGGATAATCCATCTTTGTTAATCACGTGACCCAAAAACTGAACTCTTTTTAGTCAAAATTCACATTTACTGAATTTTGCATATAACCTTTCTTTCCTTAGTGTTTCCAACACTATTCTCAAATGGTCTGCATGATCATTCTGTGTCTGGAATAGATCAGAATATCATCTATGAATACCACCACAAACTTATCCAAGTATGGTTTGAATATTCTATTCATCATTGCCATGAATGCAGCTGGTGCATTTGTTAAGCCAAAAGATATTACCAAAAACTCGTAGTGACCATAACGAGTTCTGAACGCTGTCTTTGGAACATATTCATCTCTTACCTTCAACTGGTGATACCCAGTTCTCAAGTCTATCTTTGAGAAAAATCTCGCCCTTTTTAGTTGATCAAAAAGATAGTCAATTCTAGGCAAATGATATTTATTCTTGATCGTCACTTTGTTCAACTCTCTATAGTCAATACAAAGTCTCAACGATCCATCTTTCTTCTTTACAAACAACACAGGTGCTCCCCACGGGGACGTACTTGGTCGAATGTACTTTTTGTCCAGCAACTCTTGTAAATGTATCATCAATTCCTTCATTTCCACTGGAGCCATTCTATATGGTGCTTTTGAAATTGGTGCAGTACCAGGTGCCAGATCGATAACAAATTCAATTTCTCTGTATGGTGGAAGACCTAGAAACTCATCAAGGAAAACATCTGCAAATTCATTTACTACCACAATCTCTTCTATCTTTGCTCCTTTGTGCTGAGTGTCTACCACATATGCGAGATAACCCACACAACCTTTCTGTAACAACTTCCTTGCTTGCATCATCGTTAAGAAACAAGACTATTTGGGCGATTTATTGTCGTAGAACACTATCTTTGATTTCTTTGCAGGCTTAAGACTCACGGACTTCCTTTGGCAATCTATTGTTGCCCCATGTTTGAACAACCAATCCATTCCCAAAATAATATTGAATTCTCTGAGTTGTATTGGAATTAGATCTATTGTTAACTCACGTTCTCCTATTTTAATGCTACAATTCCTATAGACATGCTCTACAGGAATCACTTCCTTATTCACCACCTCTATATTCATGGGTATTTCTAAATTTGATAAAGGCATCTCTAAGTTCTTAACAAATTCATGTGATACAAAAGAACAGGTTGCCCCAGAATCGAATAATACATAAGCATTAATGTTATTGATCGGGACAATACCTGAAACCACGTCTTTTGATGTCACCGCATCCTTTGTCCTCATATTGAAGGTTCTAGCAGTTGATTTTTTTGGTGTAGCTGCACCAATTGTAAGTGCTTTACTACTGCTATTTTATTTGCCGCTGTTTCCTCCCTCTACTCCTTTTTTGGGACAATTTTTGGCAAAGTGATCCATCAATCCACAAACAAAACACCCAGAACTTTTCTTCGGATTTGCACAATGAGGAGAGATGTGTTCCTCCTATCCACACTTGAAAAAACCTGTTTTTCCTTTTAAACAGATGCCCGAATGATTCTTTCCACATTTCTTGCATGCTTCAAATTTCTTCTTTTGCTGTCCACTTTGAACATTACCCGTGTTCCCAAAATTATTCCATTTTCTTTTCTTATTCCAACTGCTGGCACCCTCTATTTTGACTGACCCTTCTAACTTGCCTTTATTCTTCTTTTCTTTGTTATACATACTCCCTGCTTCGCTACCATCTTCAGCTATTATCGCCTTCTCAAGGAGGGTGGCAAAAGTTCCAATTTGTAACACTGACAATATGTTGTAGAGCCAAGGCTTCAAGCCTAACTCAAACCATCTCGCTTTTCGTTCCTCGATATCCACTTGGTGTGGAGCAAATCGTGTCAACTCGTTAAACTTTGCTGCATATTCTAATACAGTCATATCACCCTGTTTAAGTTCAAGAAATCGATCATCCATTCTGCTTTGCATTCCAGGAGGAAAGTAATTTTCAAAGAAAATTTTCTTAGATCTTGCCCATGTAATCACACCTGTACCAGCTCTGGTCTTGTTTGCTTCCCACCAGAAATTTGCTTCCACATTGAGCATATAAGTAGCAAATGAAGTTTTTTACCCCTTACTTTTCTATCTCAAAGGCTTTCTCTATTTCTTTAATCCAAGACTGGGCCAACAAGCTCGGTAGTCCCTCTAAACTCCGGGGGTCCTAAACTTTTGAAGTCTTTAAAGCTAGCCATGTGAACAGCTAGTGGTGGTACATTCGCATTAGGTTGAGGAAAATTCCTATTCTAGAAAGCTCCCATCATAAAATTTGCAAATTGTTGCATAGGATTCTCTTAGCCTTCATTTCTATTTTCGTTCTTGTTATTAGCCTCTTCATTTCTATTCTCATTCTCATTATTAGCCCTTTCATTCATATTTCTCCGTACTCTAGGTACCCTTCCTCCTCTAACCTTAGTGGCATTTTTATCTGTTTAATAAAATTTTATTATTATTAAACCATTTATTGCTTAAACATTCATACATAATCTAAAGCAATAGCATTCATAGCAAACATATTTAATATTATCATATATTGAACATGCTTTTACATATACCTCAAACATCTCTATCTTTAATAGCTCCTCCGGCTATTACATACTATAGCATTTTCATTTGCTATTTACATGTCATCACTACCTTGTTATCAAAAGGTTTACATACTTTAATCCTTAACCACTATCAGGTTAGGATTCCAAAAGATATCCCCATGGTACTATCAAAAGTGGGGTAAATTTACATTCTACATATACTAGCACATTTACAATATTTACATCATTGTATGTACACATATGTCTCATATAGATCACCTAACAGATACTCAGGTATCCCTATCTTATACTGCAGTGGTGGAACGAACATGTTCCTCTTCAGTAATTGTTATGACTCTAGCCCGCGAAATAGAATGCCTAGGCTTCCCTATTTCCTGAGGATGATTCCAGACAGCGGTCTGAACCCTCTACATTGAGGTGGTATAGAGACAATTCATCATTTCCCTCTGCCTTATACAATCACCCAAACGATCCTCCAAGTGGTGGATGTATCCATCCGATGCTGTCCTAATATTTTCCATTTTGTGGTGTTCCTCTTGTAATCTTTGAATCTGACCCTCAAGATATTGGGTCCAGTTCTCAGAAACTTGAAGTCTAGCAAGCAAGTTTGTGTTTTGATCCATTAAGTAATGGACCATGGCTCCTAGTTGAATCATTGCTTCCTCTATATCCTGCTGCTGGGGCCCAGCATTATGTACTTCATTAACCTCTTCAACAGGGTCCTCCTCATTTTCTTCAACAAGATCAGGGTCTAAATCTATGACCTGAACTGGTGCTATGGGCTGTGGAGCTATCTGCTCCTCATCATTCATTACCTCTCCTTGGACTCCAGCCATCCTATAAAAAAAATTAAATAACTCGATTAATACATAATACAAGTTAAACATACAAATAACAGCTATTTTTAAACTATTTTTTATTTTCTGTCTGTCTTGCTAGCTTAAAGTTATAACCCAAGGTTCCCATCCTAAGGCTACTAACTTAAAGCTCTAATACCAACCTGTGAAACCCCCAAATTCGAGTACTTGAAACCCTTATTAAGTGCTTCACGATACTAAACATGTAATAGTATAATATGCAACTTAATAAAGTTATTACATCAGAGTTCTTCTAATCCCAGGTACGTAGACCTTTAACTGTTTATTACATGATAGTTAAATATTTACAAACATATAAACTATCTATTACATCATATTCTAGCTACTCAGTAGCTTTTCCTTTGCCTTTGTTTCTATTAGACCCCTCTGCTGGAGCCTGATTAGCTGAAAATATTTATAACAAAGCAAGAATGAGCATTTAATTGCTCAACAAGTAATAGCATTCTTTAATATCTCAATAATAAATAGATATTTTCTTTGAGACATGCTTTGACAGTGAATTAAAACTGTAAAGCAAATAAATCTTGAATCATTCATATTCCTAGAATATCATATCAATATTGAACAGCCGAGAGGTCATAAGACCATGATCAAACTTTTTCTTTTATTGAAAAGGTTATATCAGAAATTTATCTGTGAACTGTCTTATCTTACGAGCACGGTGGGTGATCAGCCATTTATGCCCTGTATTGATTAATACTATCTTATCCAAAACAATTTTTATATTCAACATCACCACTCCCAGAGTACAATATAAAATATCCCAATTCAAAGTTTGTTCATTCTCAGGCTGGAATCCCAACTACAACAATATAGCCGGATAACTTAAATCATCACACAATAATATTTCAAGACTTATTACAAAGGAATTGAAATATTTTACATCTATGTCTGACCAGATCAAATGGCTCAGACTTTCTTTCAACTAGTTCATGCATATTGAATTCCATTAAATATACCTGAAAATGCATTAACCACTCTTTTGAAACTGATTGGAATAAAAAAGTTTTATTACCTTGTATTATTCATAAGTAAATGAGACACAGTTCAGAATTTAGAGAACTTGTCCACATATGAATAATTCCAAAAAACTTGCTCAATAAAGAGTAAGATTTAGATATTTGTCTTGTTTTGTAGACTATTGACAAAATTCAGCTTAACTTGTTCTCACAAAGCTTACAAAAATTTATTTTCATTTACAAGCATATTAGCTAAATAGTCAAAACATATAACTTGTATGTTCACATATCACATAATCATATTGATCATGTCTTTAGTTTGTATTTCTATTTTTGAAATATTACTATACATTTTTCAAATACCTTATCTATGCTCTTAAAATAGCCATTTTTCTCTTTAATAAGGTTTGGTATGTTTATCATATGCAATCATATTACAATAACCATTTACACCCTATTAGTAGCTTAGTATATGAGCCTTCCATGTCTTATTTACTTAACTTCTAGCACACAAGGTATCATCATAGCTTATTTCATGCCTTGAAAGTATTTCCCATCTGTATGGTTCACTTTTAATAGTCCCCATGATCTATAGTTTCAGTTCAATACACTAATACATTAACTGTTCTTGTTTTCCTTTATATCATCAAAACAACCCTTTGAGGCTTTTTTAGACCCAATTTGGTTTAATAATTCCAATATAAGATACCCATCCATGCTAGCTCTATTTTAGAGTTTACTAACTCATTTATACAACATTTGAGTATCTTATAGATTCATGCATATCAACTAGTGTGCTAATGCTAACATGTTTTAACACTATACCAAGACAATCCCCTCCATGCCCTTTCCTTTAAAATTTATCCTGTTAAGTATCACTCTTAATTATGTTATGTTATGGGTTTTTGTTATGGATTTTACATACCTGTTTACTTGAGAGATTACAAACCCATTTCTTTATAGTTAAGCTATTAAACCAAACTTGGAAACCAAAGAGGCTCTTCAGTGTTGATGTAGAAGCTTCTTGCTGCTATTTGAAGCGAACTGCTGTTGCCAATTTTTTATCTTTTACTTTACCCATCTAGTTGAATTATAGATTTGTTATATATTCCACACACTTGCTTATTTAGGAATTAGAAATTAAGCTTGATGGGGTAAGATTTTAAACTACACCAAAAAGCCAAAAATGACTCATCAAAGCAACCCCAACTGCAGCCATCGGCTGCTGGTACCCACTGCTGCCGCTGGGTAGCAGTTTTTTCCTTTGCTTCATGTTTTGCTACACTTTTATTCCCACATTCTTTGTTTGGTTGAGTTGAATTTTAAAGCTACCATAGATGATCCATTCACCTAATATTGAGACACATTAGCTGGGCAATTTGGTTAGCTCAAATGGGCTGACTGAGAGCCAAGGAAGCCCCCAGTCATCGACCAACATGGTGATTGCTGCTGCCGTGGGTAGCAGCCATGCTCCAATCTAGTCACTTTGCAATCTAATAACTTTTGATTCATTCATCGGACAACAGCAGATTTTAAAGTATATTATACATTGCATACAAGGCTGCATTTATAGAGTATAAACTCCCCATTTTGGAATCATTAAGTTGCCCCAAAACAGTGGTCAAAAATAGCTTGACACACTAATTTTCAACTTTTCATTTTGGCTTGACATTGAATTTCGTTTTCATTTAATATGCCAAAACTGTTTATTTATCATCATATATGGTATACATACCTAGCCCAAGCTTTAGTTTTGCCTAATATTTGGTTTTTAGCAAACAGTTCATATAAGCTTTTTATCGAGCAAGTGGCGTGCACTGTTTTGATACACAACTTTCATAGCCATTTGTTTGTTTTATAATCCCATTTTAGCTTCCTTATATCACCACACAACCAACCTAACCTCTTTTGCTCTAATTGCAGTACAAAACATTCAATTGCACAGTTAAATCAATTACACATATAATACATAAACTAACAAGTATGTTACTTTCCTTATTTCCTTTCAAAGTTACTCTTACAGTTGATTCCCACATAATTATAATATACCAATCACAATCATTATGCACACATAGCATCCAGTGATAATTCTATTTTACACAAACAATTTCATTCCTTAAGCTATACGTTGAGACTTCCTATTTAACTTATCTATTTTCAATCTCAATCTCTTAGAAGAACCAAGAAAAGAGAAATTGATGAATGAAATTTGAGTTTGATTCTTACCTTGTATCTGTAGTTTGACTCCCTTTAGCTTCCAATTTCTGTCCTTGCTTCTTAATTTTTATTACTAGAGCAAAGCTTGGGATTGTGAGGGATAGCGAGAAAGAAAGAAAATGGACGGGAAAGGGGAAGAAGAGAGTAGGAAAAGGCTGAGCTTTTTGGCCTGATTACCCTCCCTAGCTTAGCTTGGTGTTATGCCTATTAAATTAATGGCATGGCACCTCCTATTTACCATAATACTGACTCAGCTCTTGTTTTAATTTAATAACTCCCAACTCAAGCTATGCATTTTGTGACAATCCCAAATCTGGGTACTTCAATTTCCACGGGATTTGGTGTTCACTGTACAAATATCATATATTTATCTACTCATAATAAATGCAAACCATGAAATAAATAGAAAACTCCATCATCTCCCCTTATGGGGTTACAACATTTGAAATAAAATACATAAATAATCCCAGGTCATACTTAACCTTAAATCTCAAATACGAAAACGTAAACAAATGAGTCTTAACCATTACACATAAGTCTTAAACATAAACATTCTCAATTACATAACAAGTCTTCAACACTTATTAACTTTTTCCTTGCCTTTGCTAGTGGAAGGCTCGTCAGATCTTTCGTTCTTAACTGCAATGTTATTATGCAAGAGTGAGCATGATTGCCTACAAGTATAACAATATAACAATATAATAACATGAGAGTGAATCAAAGACTTCTGAATAAAGAAAACTCGGCTTTTGAATCAAGAATGAATAGCAAGAATCAAAAGAACTTCTGAGGGTCATAAGACCTTGAACTATGTCCTAGGTTGTCCAGTATTTCTATTTTAAACCTTTAACAGTTATAAGATTATAGGGACTCTACTTCTCGTACTTAGGGGGATCAGCCCTTAGTACCATACTGTGCACAATATCTCAACGCTAAAGGCATATTTAATCCCCTTTACAGGGTTGTTCATCTCAGTTTGACATCAGAGTCCGCACCAAAGGAAGTTTGGTTTGGATAAGCTCACTAACAGTTCTAGAATTTAAAACATTCATCAACTATGGATTAGTCGAATCAATAAGGGTTCGCTAGTCTTACAAGGTTCAACAATAAACAATATTCAAATTGAGTAATATCTTTTTAAGAGTATACAATCGAATAAGTATTGTATAACTGGAATCATGCTTTAAAGGTATTATAAAATCTCATATGGAATCTCAACTTGATTAACAAGTATAAGGACTTGCATCATGATAGTATTTCAAGAATAGAAAACTTGCTCAATAAAAGTAAAGTTTGAATTTAAAAACTTGCTTGACATAAGAATAAGGAATAGAACACTTATTTAACTTAAAGATAATAAGTTAAGGATAGAACACTTTGTTTAATTAAAAGTAAGAATTAGAAAACTTACCTGTTGCACAAGCTACAAATATAATTACAATTCACGTCCTCAACGTCCTATACATTACATTATGTATATGACATTGATTAGTTCCATAATCACTACGTTTAACCATTGAACTTTCTACTTAAGTTCAACTTATAACTTGGTTTATAACATTAACTCGTTAACTAACGACATAACATGAGTATAAACTCATAACATGCATACTATACAAGCGTAAGCTCTTAGACAATCATAATCAAGTCGTACTACCACAATATCCGAGTTCACACTTAGTTTGTTAATCATGAAACTTCACATTATGTTATACATGTCAACAACTTAGTTTGTTAACATGAAATTCAAATTATATAATATGTGTTAACATGTTGTAGCATAGTATTACATGTTCATCAGGTTCATTAAGTTAGGTTACTTATCATGCTATGGCTTAAAAACACACAAACGAAGCAAAAATTTCATTTTCCTTTGCACCACACCCGATGGGCAGGTGTTATGCTTGCTGGGGCGGGCCTAGTTCCTGCATAGTACCCTTTGGGGCGGGTATGGTGCCCCCTGGGGCGGGTGGCTTCAGCCAGTTCAGCCCCAGTTAGCGATTTTGACAATTTAGGCCAAATAAATTCAATTTAAACTAACACAGTGATTCTTATGAAGTATAAACTTCATAGAAATATCATATAATGATTCTAACATGCTTTTAACACTTTATATCATGTAATTACTCAAATCAAATCACATAAATTCACTATTCTTGGTATTTTGTAAAGTTTTGAAAGAAAACATGAAATCCGACGTCACGGATTCGTTATAACTCCGAATCCATCCTGTTCAAAGTTCGTTTTGTTGGTTTAAACATGTATAATCACAATCTACTGTCAATTTTAAGTTAAACAATCAATTCAAAGCATACAATTTGTACGTAAGAGCCATATATACAACTTTCATACTCTATAGTTCATGAAACTTTGATTAAAGCATGCTTACATGACATTGATTGTTTTAAAACTTACATAGATGATAGAAATCATGTTATGAACATATATTAACATACATATGATCATATAGTCAACAATCATAAATAAATTGTGTTACAGAGAACTCAAAACTGATTTTCATGGAGAAAACTATAATACGTGAAATATAACAATGGAGGTGAAGAGGTTACCCTTGAATCTCTAATTAAAGTGATAAGACTTCTCTTTGATTCTCCAATTCCTTCTTAAATTAACACTCTCTCTTAAACTCTACTTCTCCGAACTTCTCTGATATATACAATATATAATATAAGTCTAATATAGATATAAGTATATAATAATATGTATGTAGTATATATGTATATAACTGGTACGTTAGTGGTGTCAGTTAATCCCATAATGGGTTAACTGCTCCAACTCCTTCTAAAGCCTTGTTTGTTTGTCCTTTATTCCTTCTCCTTTCCCATTAATTTAATTAAAGTATTTAATATATAGTTTAAATGTCACGCTTAATTAATCAAATAATCTTATTTAAATTTAATTAAATAAAACATCATAATCTACATTAAATCACATTATCACATAATTACAATTCTTCTTTATTAATTATGTAAAATCTTTAAATCTCTAATTATTAAATTAATTAGAATAACATTATGCTTATTAAATAATTCATTTAATCAAATAAGCTCAATTAATCACATACTTTGAATTATAAAAATTCTCCACATTAATTTAATCAATGTAACACATATAATTAAATTAATCTACCACAATTCCATCAATTAATTATTTAACTAAATAATTAAATCATCAAAAATATTTATTTTATTTAATAAATATTTAAATAATTTACAAAATTCTCGTTCGTCACACATTTCCTTGTTTATTACTTAACTTGTCTATCCACTGTACAACTCATGCTGCAATTTACTTAACCAATACTTATATACTCAGTATAACACATAGTACACTAGTACTTTAGAAATAACATGATTAATATATTACCCATATCAAAAGGAAAATATATTCCATATCACATTATACTTTCCATATAAACGGAAACAGTTATCCAGCGTGATAATTTCCTCTGTATTAAAATAATTTACCTCTATTAAATTATTTTAATATTTTCTTATTTATATTACCATATTTTCAAACAATTTATTCATACACAGTAAATATATAATATTATATTTACTTCACCACATGTATTCACCCCACATTGCACTATACTTATGCAAGATACATAATACCATAAATAAAAATTCATTATATAATTTTTATTCCAATATTGATCTGGAAATTCAATATATTACAATAATATAATTCCTACTTATAGGAAACAACTTTCCTGCACATTCGCTTCCATTCATTATCATCCAGATAGCAAGACATCTCGTCACATAATAGACCAGCAAAAATTATATTTTTGTAAAACTGAGCTCGACAACCCCAACAAATATAGCAGTTTTAATGCTTCACATAACACATAATTTCATACTTAATCCACATTCATATTTCACATGCATTATAACTTTCAACCATATTATTTCAGATGTTTACCATATCATTTATCACATATAGATTGAGTTCCGTAACTCAATCCACTTTTGTCATATTTTCACTTTCACATATCATAGCACATACTATAACACCCCTGAAACCCAGTCTATTTTCAAACCCGAGTTCGGTGTGTCATGGTACTACCCATCCAGTAGAATCTTAAGACATGAATATAATTAATATATTATTACATCAAATCACTGCTAAACCCAATTTCTAAGACCTTTACATCTTCAAATTATAGTATTAATGAATATTACATCATAGAAATATTACAATTATAACAACTATTACAATACAATATATAATCCTCTAAGCCCTCTTCTTTAACGAATTATTTTCGCTTAATATCACGTGACTAATCAAGTCCATCCGCTTTAGCTGCAAAAGTTTTAGAGTTTTACAAGAGTGAACATGTAATTGCCCAGAAAGTTATAAAAATTGAATAAAAACAATGAAAAATCAATTTATCATTCTTTGAAAACTTCATCAATGAAACAATAGTTGAGAAGCAATTAGAATAAACAAGAATAACTTAAATCCCTATCATTCATTAGCATCACAATCTATATTAACTAGTCCTACCGACTTTCACCTATTCGTTTCATAAATCCTACGTTTTGACACTAACAATGTCCATATCAATATCATAACACAACCTGCGTTTATTTTCATATACATGTTATCATGTGTCCATCTAACAAATTTGTATGGACTTAATCATAACGCAATTCATGCATCAATAGAACTGTAATAACTTAAACAGTTCAATAACATAACATTTCTTTCACGAAAGCACATAAGTGCAGATATTGGCAACTAGCACAATTCATAACTCAACAACTTGTACAAATATAATCTATTTGCACAAAAACATGAAACTTGCATCCAACTTCAACAAGTTGAATGAAGTTAAGAAACATGCACAAAACAACTATCTTGTACAGGTTTGGAAACTTGCTCAATAAAATTCGAGTAAGTTTAAGAAACTTGCCTTAGCGTTCTTTATAACTTGTCGTAAATCGTCCCTCAAATGTCCTACATATTTATATTCACATACACATACCAATTAGTCATGAAAATATGACCTTTATGGTTTACATTTACTTTACTTCTTATTTCACGTTGTTCGCGTTTTATGATTTAATCAATACACCCAACTTTTATTCTTCATTTCATGCTACAGGTATAAACCAGACAGTTTAAACCGTCTGTTGTAGCTTCAATCTTCATGTCGGCTAATCCAGACAGTTCAAACTAGTAACACGAAGTGTCTGCTTTAACTTTAAACTCCATTTCTACTAATCCAGACAGTATAAACTGTCGTCGCGGAGTGTCTGCTTTAGTATAAAACTCCCTGACCCCTGAAGCAGTCACAAATCGATTTTCGTGCGCGTCAGACCTACTTCGCAACGTCATAACTTGACCCTCCGTTATCGAAACGAGTTCGTTCTTGAGCCATATACTAGCTCATAACATTCTTTAAAACTTCCCCTGGACAGATTTTTGTTTCTAATCCTCTAACAAGCCGAAATAATGGCTCAAAAGTCCTTCGTTGGACTGATTTCTTTGTTAAATGACATTTTCAACGTCAAATTCTCAAATTTATGTAACTCGCTCATCCGAAATCGGATTAAACTCGTTCTTGATCCTACGGCTCACGTTTTCATTCAACTACATAACCCCCCATAAATAAATAAATTTTTGAAAGTGTTAACTAACCATAACCTAACCCATAAATCATTCCACTCTACGATCTTTCACGCTCTAACGTCTTTTACGAAAAATTTCGTCATAACTTCGTTATAACATTTTTTTTTCCGTTCCACTTGGAACATCTTCCCATCTTACATATCTAGGATTCCATCTTTCAAAATCCAACATCAAAATATAGACAATCGATTAATTAAGTTCATGTACAGTCCACTATTAAAGTATTTTCATCCTCAAGCACAGGCTTACCATTTTAATTATTTGGTTTACTTGACATACATCATTTAAGGTGTTTTAACAAGGTGATCTTCTTCATATACACCTTATAACTTCAAGGTCCATCATGACCTTCAATTAACCAACCACCAACAACTACTTCAAAGAAGAAAAATAAAAGACGAAGATGACTTTTTGGAAACTTACCCTTTTTGATTTTGCTTCTTCCTTAGTCTTGATCAAGCTTTGATCCTTGCTAATCCATGACCTTCCTTTCCTTCCTCTAGGTCCGTCCTCTTCTTTCTTTTTCCAACTCTCTAGCTTTTCTCTTGCTTTCTCTCTTTCTCTTAAGCTTTTGCTCTCACTTTCTCTCTCTCTTGCAATACGGATGAATTTAATGACCAAGTGTTGGACGATTTATCAAATCATCCTACACTTAACTTAACCACGCTTGAGAGTTAAACTTATATCATGTAGGGTCAAGGAATGGAAAGTTGACACATGGAATTTATGGCTGAAGGAGATAAGCTAGCATTTATGTCTTGTGCCACCTTAGCCTATGAGTCACCACATACCCCCCTTGCCTCCTAATTTTCGCCCACCATTGGGCCATTTTGCCCCTCCTTGCTCTTCATTATCCCACATGGAATAATTCTCATCCTTACTTATCTTTGTGAAGATAAGTCTTGTCACAATACTTATCTACTAAACTAATGACTCACTCCTTATCCACCCATAGGGTGGCTGGGTACTTCCCCCCTTTCTTTGCTTCATCCACCTCTCATTTAACACACATGTTCAATTAACTAACATGTGACCCATGTCTTCCAAGACTTTGGCTCCAAGTCTTAAGTTTTAACCCTAAGGCTTGAGCCATAGCTCAACCCTAAGCCAAGCCATACAAATCCTAACCAAGACATTTCAAACCCTAAGCTCGGTTAGTCCAAAATTAATTAAATTTCTCATTTTCTTTTTAGTTAGATTCTCTAACTTTTCCAGTTACTTTCATAATCCACTCAGTTAGCCGAAAAATCGACTTTTGATTTTTGAAAATCTAATTTCGCCACAGTTCCTCTTTTTCCAAAAAAAACGTTATGTCGTAATTCGAAAATTCAAAAAAATGAGTTTGTGTTTTTAGCATGAATAGTATTTTTACGGCTTTTTCTCGAAAAAACTTTTATTACATATTTCATCTCAACTTCTCAAATAAACGTTATGACGTACTTCGAAATTCTCGAAAATGAACGTTTATTAGCGTTTTTCTGCGTTTTTGTGAATAGTAACTTTTTCTCTGAAAATTTTTATTTCCTCATACGATCGTAAAACTCGTAAATTCCATCACAGAATCACGATCCACCACAAAAATTCAACTTTTAACACACAAAATGGAATAATATTCATAAAATCTTATTTTATTCAATAATATTCCAAAATATTCAATTTACAAACTAAGTAGAATTTCTAGGTCGTCACACATACCATATACTTCAACATATTTCTGTAGATTTCAAACATTATAATCACAAAGGAATTGAAAGACTTGCCTCTTCGATGTAACACCATCAGTTATATCCACTTTTTATTATTCGTAGCGTACGTTATTATTCCACGCAATACCAATGTAATGTTAATAAAGTTTATAATGCATTACATTAGCTTCGACCGAAACTTATATATTTCAAGATTAACAACTTAATCTTAAATTACTAACCATGTTGAGTTTAATATTCTAATCATAGATTATTTATACTTTAGAACGAATTTTATTATTAATTCTAGTTAGTTACATGTTCAAAGTGTACCCAGATAACTCTACCACCGTTTGGTGATTCCAAGTCCTTTCTACTCGCAGCAAATTGTAATTCCTAGTACAAGGGAACAAGTGCTCTCTGACCAGTCGTCACTAAGGCTAATAAAGAAACAAGATACATAAAAAAATCCAGGAGATTATCTCGCAAGAGCAAGCGTATGTAGTGCACCCTTTAACTAATAAGAAGTGTGAGCTTGCGCAAATGACTTCGGAGTTCGGACACTCTAGAAATGTACCATTGTGATAAGCATTAGGATGTGTCAGTGTTGCCCTTTGTTAATTCTCATTCTTTTTAAAATCCTTTACGTTATTTTGGTCCTGAGTAATCTTCATTTAGTTAATCCAACTAGAACCAGGTCTTTTCTTTACATTCCTACTTTCCATTAGTTTTCTCAATATCCCCACGACATCCCAATTACTAGTACTAGCAAACATGTTACTTAATATTACATGAGTTGAAGGGTCATTCTTATCTAAATTTAAAGCATGCACTGTCGCACAGGTTGCAGTACTTATATCCCCATGAAGTTGACAAGCACCAAACATGAAGGTAATATAATTAGGTTCAGGACCCTGCACCCACATTTTGCTGAAGATATTTAAAGCTTCCCTGACATGTCCGTTTTGTACATACCCCACTATCATTGTTGTCCACGAAACAGCAGTTATGCCTTTTATTGAATGGAAAACACCCAATGCTCCATCCATCAATTCATATATTTCAAACTATTTTTATTTAAAGCTTGCATTTCATAACTAAACCATTTACTTTTTAATTTATTACATTTATCGAATTTATTTACAATATTATATACTATTTATACTTAATATGTTAAATTATATGCATTGTTTGATTTACTTCTATCTTGTATTAATAACAACCCAACAGCCAAAATAACTCAGCACACTCAGCAAGCCATGCCGTTGTGCACTGCTGCTATCTGCTACTGCTGCTGCTGGGCAGCAGCCCCCCATCTCGCGTCGCTCATTTCACGAATTTTTATTTCCCAAACTACAAGTTCAATCCCGCTAAATTTTAAATATGTTATAAACACCATATCAAAATATTTTTTTTTAAATACTAACTCTCTAATTTAGACTTTCTAGGCTGCCCAAAACAAATCCCAAAGGTAGCCTGTCATGACTGTTTTCAATGTTTTTCCAGCTTTACCCTCTCTTGCTAAATCCGTCGTAATTAATTCATTTAAAAATATTTTTGAGCGATTCTTTCGCCCACGCGAAGCTAACTTCCCGGGATACAACTCTTATCCTTTAACCATTTCTAAATTCTGAACACATAATTCCAGAAAATTCGTACAAGGGACAGGTCTGAATCTGATTCCCAGATTTTGCACAGATTCGACGCATCCTCTTTGGCATGTCATAACTCGGTCGTCCGAACTTCGGAACAAGTCCGTTCCGGAGGCCATGGCTAGCTGGAATTGCACACTTCAAGACCCCAAAAAAGTATAATTTTCCAGCCAGTTTTACTAGCTGAAACAGTTAGCCCAAAAGTTACCCGACACACTAACTTTTAACTTTTCGTTTTTCATTTCAAACGTGTTCTGGCTTGGGTAAACGCCACGAGACTATCTTAGGTTTCGGCTCCATCAAATTATATGTTTTTAACAAAAATGACTCTTTTGAGCATTTATACAAACATCTTACGTGCGTCCTATTTGTGGACTGATTTCTAAGGGTTGGGAATACTTATTCAAACCATTTTTGCCAACCTTATCACTCCGCACAACCACGCTAATCTTCCTGGCTCTAATTCAGTCCACAAGAATCCAATTTTTAACGAAAACGATACGTGTACATATATACATTAACTGTTTTAGCATCAAACTTAAATTCATTATCCAATCACAGTAAATAACCCAATTAATTGATATCCGTTTAAAACTTGGAAGTCTAGCAACAACTTAACTTCATTACCCAACCACAGTCTAGCATAATCCCAGTTCAAAACTGATAATACCTTATATTCATTATTCTCGTTCAATCAATCACCGTAAACTATGAGAATTTGAACACAAACTAGCTAATTCATTATGTATGTATAAAATTCATAATTTACCTTATGGTTTCTTGAATTCAATAAGATATTGACTGGAAATAAGCCATTCTAGCACTTCTTTGATGTATTCAAATCTTCCCAGTTCATGATTATCACCCAACTCTCTCAATACATTTGATGGGTGCAGCCGAGATTGAAGTAAATTGGGCAAGATTTGAGGACGATGGGATTCAGTAACTACAAGAGGAAGAGAGCAGGTGTTTGGGACGGGTAGCTTTGCTAAGGAAATTGATTCTGACTTTTTATAGACTGAGTAGTAATTTAACTTGTTTAGTGGCTGTCCTGCTACCTATATTTTTGACAGCTCCATCTTATACCATCTTAGTGTCCTGCCAAGGCTTCTAATTATAACACATCCTGCTTGGTTTTATGAGTCAGCTATATCTTACTCAAAATAACCCATTATCTTGAAATCCTTTAGCATAACTTTATTATTTATCATTCACTAATTATAAGTATACCAATATTTATATACAAATGCATTACATAATATATTATTTCATATAACAAATACATATTTCATATCAATAAACAATTTATTTAATACAATAAATCTACCTTATTAAAATAATTTTAATTTTAGAAATTATTTTAATTTACTTATTAATGGATACAATGATTTTGTATCTTTTAATCATCTCTTTCCTTTTTATAAATTGTTTTCAAAAATTTATTTACATACATATAATAAAGATATAATCATAATATACTTATTGTTTTATAAAGTATCACATTGCACAACATATATTCACTTATGCAGTACAACTCACATAATAAGAATTTTATATATTTAAATTCTTATTATAAAATTTTCCGAAACTCAGGACCGTCACAGATAATCGTTGAAATGTTGGTGTCGCGTTATCGGTATATATATAGTGAGAAGGTGATTCTTTTTTCTCATATGTATATTTGATAATTAGAGAATATAAGATTAGGTGCGAGTTCTTAAAACTCATACTTATGGTGAGTTTGTAACTCATAATTATATGGCATGCTTTTGAGCCCCTAAGTGTATGGACAATCCCTGATTGGTTCTTGAACTATATATTGTTAGGACAAGTTCTTAAACTCATATTTTTATGGAAAGTTCCTAAACACATAAAGTGTGGTGAGTTTGATAGGACTATACCAGGATATAGGAATATTATAGATTAAGAAGCTAATTGTTTTAGTATATTGAGTATTGATGATATTAGAGATGAATTGGGGCATTCATCATAAAAGAATAGTAATGCACATATTATTATTTGAAGGTGTTAATTAAGATATCAAGCTTAATTTTTAGAATGCCAGAAAAGGGCAAGGATAACAAACTCTTAAGTGAGTTAGAAATGAACAACCCTAATAAATAAGGGTATTGCTAAACAGATATTAGTAAAAAGACATAGGGCATGTCAGAATAATCAACTAGACATTGGTGATGCGTCATAATAAGATAGATAGTGGTGTTGTGTGTCATAACAAAACAGGCACCGGTGATGTGTTATAATGAAACAGACACTGGTGTTGTGTCATAAGAAGCCAGACACTGGTGATGTGTCATAACAAAGCAGACACTGCTGATGTGTCATAATAAAATAAACACTAGAGATGTGTCATAAGAAGCTAGACATGGGTGCTGTGTTACAACATAATAGACTGACTCGTGGGGTCGGGGTAAAGTAGACATTGGTGATGTCAAAGTATGATCTAACATAGGTGATGTTTCAAATAAACATAGACGGTGTCATAGACATAGAAGATGACAGAATAAAAGACGCAGGTGAGGTTAAAGAAGTATAGACACCGATAGTGTCAAGATATATTAGACTCAGGAGAGGGTTAAAGAAGTAAGCATAAAAGATTGAGTCCGAGAGTAGTAACCACCTCAAAATCGGGACTATTTTTCTTCCCGATCTTGTGCGTTAAATATTATCTTGATCTAGCTTTAAAACATTATTCAATGTTAAAATAATTAAAAATGCGGGATAATTTAAAACTTTTCTGTCTTTCTTTCTTTCGTAATCGCAACCTTTATGATTATATATATTGTGAAATCATTTTCATTGAATGATACCTTTCCTCAGTGTACTTATGAGTAATTGTAAACTCATTCTTAATATACAGTCTTTCTTGTATAATATTATTATTATAATGCTTTTCATTATAAAACAATCATCACAACATACTCCAAACAAATATTCTACATTTATTGAATATTTCAGAAATTTACACATCTGTATCCTGTACAACATTATCATAGTACCATTTAAATTTGAGCCAAAGGAAACAATATTCCCTTACTCGTCCTTTATCCATATTATCCAGATAACATGTGGTATATCATTGAATCTTGAACCTGCAAAATGTTTATTTTTGTAAGATTGAGCTGACAGCTCAGCAAATTTAACAGACTATCATGCATCACAGAACACATAGTTTCATACTCAAAATATACTTTTCATATCATCACCTTATCATTATCAGCATAACACATGCTTTAAACAAACTGAGTTCCATGACTCAAATCATCTTAGTCATATATTGACTTTAATCATTCACGAAGTATCATAAAGTAAATCATACATGCTCATATACTTGTAAGCATTAAACATGTAAACACATAAATAGACTGAGAAACTTGCCTTGGTTTACGTTTATCGTTATACGACGTTAGCATCTAACGTCCATGATTCTACTTCTATTCGTCGGTTGTTAATACCCGTACTTTTCAATTTACCGCACTGATTGGTTTAATATTTTAATGATGACAATATTAGGTTTGTGTTATTGTTATTTAATGGACTTGTATTTTAATTTGATTTAAATTATTTGGGTTGATTTAATTTCTTATAAGTTAATTTCTTTGTTGGCCCAAATTTGATTAATACTCCATTCGTTGATAAAAAGATATTATTCTTAATATATATATCCTGTTTTGAATCAAAGTTAGATATGCTATTTGATTGGGAGTCTTTTAAATGAATCTATTTTGATTGGGTAAATCTGTTGGACTATTTCTCGCCTTTATTTTAGCTATCTAAGGTTGGTATGTATGTCACATCTTGCTAACTGATATCCTTTATTTGTTGGACTTTTTAGTTGCTAAATCATGTGATATACCATTTGTTTTGAATCTCTTATTTCGTTGGGTATAACAAGCTGCTAGAAATATGTGATATTCCAATTGGACTTAATCTTTATACTAACAGCCCTTTTCTTATAGTCGTTGTTTTCTATTATTATATGTACTTCTCTTCTTCGGCTTAAACAAGTAGCAGGTCTCTTGAAGCTTATAGCAGCCATATTACACATATTAATCAAGAGCCTTTCAAAGCTATTTTCAGCTACTCATTGTATTGTTAATTTCTTTCAGCTGGAAATTAAGAGTCTATTGTAATCAATATTCATTGTATTAAGTTCTAGTTCAAGCCTTGTTTGACTTGATCGATCCAGTAGTGGATAGGTTTGTTCAAAGAAAGCTTTCAATGTTGCAGAGGTGCAAAGGTCTCAGTGGTGAGATAGGTTGCAGTGGTACAAAAGGGGCAGAGGTGTCCATCGCATGGAAAACTTTATTTGAACAAGGAGTTCTTTTTATTGTATTTAATTGGTTTTAAAATTAATGAAAAGAGTCTCCAATACCGGTTGGTATTGGACGTGGATTAAGCCATTAGAGGTTAAGGGCAGAACCACGTAAAAATCTGTGTATGTGGTTTGTTATTTCTTGTGATTTGATCATTTAATTCTCACAGTTGCATCTAAACTCATTCACGTAACAGTTTACTGCTGGTGGGGAAAGTATACTAATCCAGACACTATCTGTCGTTGCTTTCTTCTGTCTGCATTATAAGAAAAGTAAAATCAACTCTAAAGCAGACACTATAAATTACTAGTTCCTACTGTCTGGTTTAGTACTGTTATAGAAAATTAAAAGTTGGCCATTGTTAATCACGTTTTAGTTTAAACACTTATTCACCCCCTCTAGGTGTGTGCACATATACGAAATTACAGACATTATTGCATCCTCCATTTTTCTCCACTGGTTTGTAGCATTTTGGGCATGGCTTTGTGTTTACAGTAATCCAAGAAACTGTCTCTGATTCGTCCTTGCATTTTTTTAATTTTTTTTATTTCATCATCTCCCACATTAGACATCAACAAGGTGAGTGTGCTTCAGATGAGCAAGTGAAACAGAATTGTTGACCACAAGCACACTCAACTTCACAATACTCATCACCATCACCACGAATTGCATTCCACAATGGGAATACTAAGGCACCATTTAGCCATCTTATTATCATCAATATAAGATTCTAGGAGAAATTGATCAAATCTTCCTGCCATATTAGGATCCCTTGGCCAACTAGATTTCCAATTTTTTTTTCCTTCATCACAAATTGCATTGCACTTGTGGCCCATGCATTCGATGCGCCTTCCTCTGACCCTCTATTATTTTTACTATTGTTTTGTTCAACAAATGCTGTAAATGAAATGGCCGCAGTCCATTCTTGTTGTCTCACTATTAGACCCAAAATTACTGTAGAAGAACACTGAGTAGAGGAAAACATTTATTCTTCAATGTTATACATGCCTCTTCATATAACTTATCTTTTCCCTTCTCTACAAACACCATGAAGATCTTGTTCGTGCATGATGTTCCCTCAGTGACAACAAGTCCGTTACTCTTTTCAAGTCCTCCATCTGAGTAGCCAAAATAGACTCTTTGGTTAGAATTAGAAGAAAGAACCTCTGCCCCCAGCTAATTCATCGTCTAACTATTCAAGAGCATCATCATTTCCAACACAATAATCAGACCCACTGTAATATTCGTTACTACTCCCATAATCCGCCTTTCAATCAAACAAAATTTATACACACCGACACGTATAGATTGCGATTTATATATGTAGGTCTATAAACTGTAATCAAAATATATTGGATTATTGTTTGTGATGATTCTTGAAAACCAAGATATTCCTCGATTTACCAAAATATGATGGGGTAGGGTTGATTGTTCGTGATACAAGACACTGTTTTGAACTTCAGGTCGTATTAGTTTCCTCCAATATTTTAAAATTGCTATTAAATTTTCTTTACTAATTGGAAACGAAATCATATATAAATTCAACGAGTAAAACCATTAATTTTAAGAAAATATTAGTATTAAAAAAGTACTCCTGATTACCAAGTGGCCTGGGCTCAGTTGATACCCAGCAAGAAGTCCTGTGTTCTGCACATTTAGCAAAAAAAAATTACTCCTGATTCTCCATTGAAGAATACAAAAGAACAGATTTATAAGTAGCATTCATTTTATTGGTATGCCTTTAAAACATGCGTAAGACACGATGATCATATGCACCTAAAGTCAGTCTAAATGCATGATAATTATTACATGCATCACAAAATGTGGCTAAATGCTTAATGCGCCAACATAAAATTATTATAACAAAATCTAGAATTAATATTGTTTGAATTCTGATTTTCTTAATTCAAAATACAGTTATGTACAGGGAACTATATATACAATAATTTATGTAAGCTTTAACAAAAATTTAACAGACTGTTATACGGCTAGACATATAACTATCAATTGGGCCGGTCAAGAAGTCCGATGCTCAATTGTTCGGTCCGTTAAAAACTCTCTCAAATTTAATTTAGGAGTGAGTCGAGTTGAGCTTGGGCAAAAATTCAAGCCCGATATTCCGCATTAGTTTGTCTCATCTTTTTATAATGTCTTGAGTCTCTGAGATAATATCCAATAGCACAAAGGGAATGTATATATATATGGAGTCCTTTACATAAATATACAACAATTAGAAAGTAATTACACTATTAGTGCATTCACAAAATAATTACAAAAAAAATGCAAAAAATTCAAATAATTCAATTTCACATTAAATAAGAAAACCTAAAATCAAGGAGAACTAATAATTCAAATTCAAATCTTTTGGATCTAACAACAATTTCAAATCCATAATTCAAAATTCAAATCAAAATGAGAAAATTAAAAACAAAAAATTATGAAGGAGTTACTGTTCATCATCCTTCTCCCCCGCCTCTCGCCGCTGCTATATCGCGGCCGCCACCGCTATATCGCGGCCGCCGCCACCGTTATATCGCCGGAGTTGCAATTCTAATTTTTTTTTTGATGATTTGGTTACCCACAAAAATTAAAATGGTTACTTTTATATGAAGTTTGGCTACCAACTGCATCACATTGAAAATAAAATTGGTAATCAAATAAAACTGAATTGGTTACCTTATCGAAAGGTTTGGTAACCAACTGCATGAAGTTTGGTTACCAACTGCATCACATTCAAAATAAATTGGTAACCTAATAAAACTGAATTGGTTACTTTCATACCAAGGTAACCAAACCTTAATATCAAGGTAACCAAACCTTCATATTAAGGTTCGGTTATCTTGGTATGAAGGTTTGGTTACCTTGGTATGAATGTTTGGTTAACTTGGTATGAATGTTTGGTTACCTTTGTATAAATGTTTGGTTACCTTTGTATAAAAGTTTGGTTACCTTGATATGACTGTTTGGTTACCAACGTATGAAGGTTTGGTTACCGATGGAGGTGAAGAATGGACCGATGGTGGAGGGGAGACAAAGGGTGGTGGATGGGACTGAACTGGTGGTGGTGGGGAATGAACCGGAGGTGGTGGAGATTTAACCGGAGGCGGTGGTCGTCGAGGAGGAGGAGAAAGGGGGGTGGGAGGAGGGGGAGGCGGAGGGAGGGGAGGGGAGGGGGTGGGGCGGGGGGCGGGGCCGGGAGGAGGAGAAAGGGGGGCGGGAGGAGGGGAGGGCGGTGGGAGGCAGAGGGAGGAGAAAGGGGGTGGGAGGAGAGGGAGGGGGTGGGGCGTGGGCGGGGGGAGGAGAAAGGGGGGCGGGAGGAGGGGGAGGCGGAGGGAGGGGAGGGTTGGGGTGGGGGCGGGAGGAGGAGAAAGGGGGGGCGGGAGGAAGGGGAGGGCGGTGGGAGGCGGTGGGAGGGCGTGGGCATGGGCGAGGGGAGGAAAAGGGAGGCGGTGGTGATTGAATTGCAGTGACGTTGAAATGAAGTGGGAGAGAATCGTGGGAGAGATAATAAAATAATAATTAATGGGAAGAGATAAGGGAGAGAATCATGGGCCATAATTAAAGAGATAAGAATGCATTTTTTTGTAATTAAATATTGCATATGCACTAATTCTATAAATATTTTATTTATGCACTTTTTTTGTAATATTTTATTAAAATGTACTATAATATGTAATTTATCCATATATGTATCGCTATTAAGATCTTAAGAAAACCAACCTTGTGAAGTTCCTCTTAATTTTCCCACTTGCTAAGAATTCCATTATCCTTTATTCTTTTAACATCACTTAGTCCGTACAAACTGAGATGTGTACAAATATGGGGATAAAACTAACAATAAGTCTTGGCAGACATGGAAATTGGACATTTCTAATTTTATTTTATTTTATTTTTGATTTTTGTTGTGACTCCGAAAAAATGTATATTATTTATCCTAACAGGAATTTTTACAAAAAAAATATTTTAGATGTAATTTGGATACATATACAAGAACAGTGTTGTACAGTCTGTATAACACTGTTCTTGTATATGTATCCAAATTACACCTAAAACATTTTTTTTTATAAAAATTCCAGTTGAAATAAATACTATACATTTTTTAAAAGTCACAACAAAAACCAAAAAAATATATGAAAATGTCCAATTTCCATGTCTCCATAGAAGGAAGTCTAAGTTATCATTCAATACTAGAATGAGTTACAGCTCATGCTTAATAGCTTAGTGTCCTTGGTTTAGCCTATATGAGTTACAACTCATACTTAGCAGCACATGACTAATCATACTTAATTTAATGCACCATAAAATTAAATATCTTCCTTATATGCACTATATTATACAACCTCAGTACACATATGACTTAATTCATGTACCATATGTATTCCATATATACATTACACCGCATTCCTTACACCCATATATTACATTATATAAATTATATTTCCACTATATTCATATAATTTATTTTATGTATTATAGTTACATGAAATCCCAAAATTGGGTAATTATATATTTACAACATGTATAAAATTATCTCATCAATTATGGAATTACTCCATAATTAATTTAACACTTTTTATGTAACGGACGTGACATTAAATAATAAATCATTTAAATTATACAATTAATATTGTATAATTAATTTTTTTTCCTTCCTCCCATAAATTGTTTCCAAACAATTTATTTACATATAAAAAATATATCTTAGTAATATATTTATCATTTTACAAATCATCACATTGCACTGCACATATTCATTTAAGCAGTCAGTTCACATATCATAAGAATTTTATTTATTTTAAATTCTTATTTTAATATTTTCCCAAAAATTTGGGTTATCACAAGAATTATAGGACCTTTCAAAGTAATAGAAGATTACGTATGAAATAGCAGAAGCTAATAAATATTTGAAGATGCATGAATATGTGTATGTTATGTGAAAATAATATATTATCACAAAATAATGCCGCTAAGAGGGTATTAGTATGACAAAAAAGAAGAAGCATAGACCTAAATCGAGTAGGTGAGATGCGTATTGTAATTCCGGGGACGAAATCCTTATAAGGAGGGAAAAATGTGACAATCTGAGTTTTCGGAAAATATTTAAATAGAAATTTAAATTAATAAAATTCTTAGTATGTAAATTTGGATTGTATAAGTAAATAAATGATGTGCAATATGGTAATTTATAATAATTGTTGAAAACAATTTATAAGAAGGAAAAAAGGAAATGAGCAAATATATATTATATATATTTGTTTAAATCAAAAAATAAATTGTGGAATAGCAGTTTTTTTGGGATATATTATTATATATCAATTATTTAAAATAAATTATGAAAAAATAATTCATTTAAATAAAAAGGAGATAGTTTAACTAAGCCTAGGGTTTTAAAGGCTTGGTTAGGAAATGAAAGGGGCTTGGCTAGGATTGAGCCTAGAAAATTAAAATGGCTTGGTTAGAGAATTAGATGGTTTGAAGGCTTGGAGCCAGCACTAGTGCAAACTTGGAGCCAAAGAATGAAGACTTGGAGCCAAACAATGGTTATCTTGGAGCCAAAGTTTGGCTTGGCTTGGAGCCAAAGAATGGTTGTCTTGGAGTCAAAGTTTTGGAGGCTAAATGACTAAAATACCCTAAGTCTTAGACTTCCTATAAATAGAAGGTCATTTCCTTCATTCATCCTTTCCAATTCCTAAAGTTAAGAAGAGAAAATAAGTTTTCTCCATAATTCTCACTCAAAACCAAAGAGAGAAGAAAGAGCAAGAAGGAGAGCTTGAACGTTTGGGAGATGGAAGGCTATGGTGAAGCCTAAGAGCAAGTAAAGGAAGTGATACTAAGTTGAACCAAGGAGAATAGCCATTGAAGGTATAAAACTTCAAACTCTAGCTTTGAATTTCTACCATAAATTATGTTTTAGTATGATTGTTTTGGGAGATTTGTTTGTATGGAGGATCAAGGTGGATCCTATGTAATAAGGAAGGTTATGTTGGAGTATATACGCTTGTTATGTGTTTTATGTAGGAAAAATCATGAAAAAAAGAAAGCTTTCTAAGAAAACCTAATCGATGAAAAATCAAAAAAATTCAGAAACGAAGACTGAAATTTGAACAAGCATAACTCCTAGATTATTTTGAATTTTTGAGTGTGGTCAAGTTATGGAGTTAGATATGGAAGTTCCCTAACACCTCCAATTGGAATTTTTGGATTAACCCTTGTAGATTTTTGTGGGGACAAATTCTACCAAAACAGTCCAGAACTGAAAAATTGAAAAACCCTACTGTCCAGTCCCTTCTGTGCCATGTTTGGGCCACTTAAACATTGAAAGAAATTCAGGCCTTTTTGGAAATGAAAAATATGATATAAAGTAACTCATGTCCAAGGATGAGTTTATTCCAACTTAAATCGAAAGAGTTATAGCCATTTTAATTTTAGGGTTTTAACGACGAAAACGACTATAACTTGAGTTCTATAACTCCGATGACCACAAAATTTAAATTTAAAGTTCACTTTACTATGTTTAAGATTCTGACAAGATTTGTAAATTTTTGGAGTTGAGCACGATATAGCTAATTTTGCTAAGTTACGAACTAAAATGGGCTTTTGAAAAATACTTAATTAAAAGGAAAAATTCTAGAAAAAATATTTTTTTGTATGGAATATATGTATATATGTGTGGCCAGAAAAGAAAAAAAATAATAAAATGGTTAAAGAGGCTTAATGAAGGATTTAGGCTTCCAACAGATTAAAAACTATTAAGTACCGGGAAGTCTGGAATTACCGAAATAATTCCTACCGACTAGAATGTGTTAGGATGTGACGTATAACTCTATTTAGATGCTAATCACATATTATTATGGAAATATTATATGTATGATGAGAAAGAATGTTGTGTTTGAATTACGTTTGAAGGGTGGTTACCGAGTTAGGTTAGAATAATCACTGTCGGTAAGCCTTAAAAGGTGACGATTACCTTTATTAAGTAAATTCTTATGAAAGTTATAGGTAAACATTTGTAAAGGGTTATTCGCATACTCAAGGAAGAGCTACTAAGTTAGGCAAGTTTTTCAGTTCCTTTGTGTTATGTGATCTTGATATTATATGAGATTTTTACAAGTATGCTAAATTATACTTTATGCTTGCTGAAGGGTGAAAGTCAACTTATGACTGAAATTAATTAAGTTTTGGAACTCATTCTTAATGTGATATGTGAGATGATAAACATATGAATTATATTGTTTAGTATTATGATAATCATGAGATATGAAATGAGCATAAAATTATGTGCTATGTGAAGCATGAAAGCGGTTAAATTTGCTGAGTTGTCGAGCTCAATCTTGCAAAAATAAACTTTTTGCAGGATAAGGATTCAAAGCAATATTATCTGCGATCTGGACAATGAAGATCAGAAGTAGTGCAAGGGAATAAATTTTCTTTAGCTAAAAATTGATTTGAACCATGCTAATGGTTTTCAATATATCTAGTTAACAATTATGTGAAACTCTGATATATTCTATAAATAAAGAATATTTTTTCTGAATGTGTTGTAGTGATTACTTTATAAAATAAAGTGATATACTAATATTATTATACAAGAAAGAATTGGTATGAAGAATGGAGTTGTATACACTCATATTATTCTGATAAGATGAATCGTAAACTAAATATAATTCTCAAATAAATGTAATCGTAAAAGTTACGATTCAGGGAACGAAAGAAAAACGAGAAGAAAAGTTTTTTTTATTTATCTGCATTTTTAGATGTTATAGCATTAAACAATGTTGTAAAGTTAATTCAAGATAGTATCTAATGCATAAGATCGAGATTAAGTTAGTCCTGACTATGGATTAAGTTCGTCCCGATTTTGGGGGGTGTCATAGTTGCACTGTTGATCCTATTTTTTCATTTTTATAGCTGATTTTCCTAGTAGTAGGCCAGATGGATTGCCAATCTGATGATATTTGCCAATGGTTGCTACTTTCTCCCGTAGTGAAGTGGTATTATTTTTTTGCAGCCACTTTTGCAGGTGGTTCACAACCCGCTACCTTTGTAGACAATGGATTCTCATTCCATATTCCTCTCAGAGTGTTACAGGAATATTTATTGAGAATCCATTGTCTACATAGGTAGCGGGTTGTGAACCACTTGCAAAAGTGACTGCAGAAAAATAATAATACTTTAGTACGGAAGAAAGTAGCAACTATTGACAAAGATAATGAGATTTATAACCCATCTAGCGTACTACTAGGACAATCGGTTGTGAAAAATGAAAAAAATAAGATCAATAGTGTAACGACATCAAAAATAATCAAATTTGTTGGTTTAATATTTTAATGATGACAATATTGGGTTTGTGTTATTTAAAGAACTTGTGTTTTAATTTGATTTAAATAATTTGGGCTGATTTAATTTATTCAAAGTTGATTTCTTGAATGGCCCTAAATTGATTATCAGCCCATTTGGTGTTATTATTGCTAACAGACTTTTTAATATATTCGGTCTAAAATTAAAGATATGTTATTCAAGTTGGAAAGGAGTCTAATAAGGAAAAAGAGTCTTATATGGATATCAAATCTCTTAAAACTGTTATATATTATATCTGTTAAACTTATTTAGTTTGATTGGGATTCTATCTAGCTGGTAAAGACTATGTCAACTTGCTGTTAAGAATTATATCTCTTTCCCGTTGAATAAAATTAATTTGCTTGAATCATGTGATATATATGTTGGTTTAAAACTCTTACTAACATCTCTTTATAGCCGTTAGTATATTTAGTATATATATCTCTTCTTCCTCTCGGCTAAACAGGTACACACTCTTGAAGGATATATCAGTTCAGAGAAATCAAAAGCTAATATAGCTGATATTCAGAGATATTTCCATTGAGTGTTATTAGAGTGAATTTCCAGCAAGTCAGTGCTTGAGTGTTAATTCGTTAGTACTTGGAATATCACAACATATTTTAATCAAAACACTTGTATTAAATTTTGAGCTCAAGCATTGTTTAGCTTGACTGGTCCAGTAGTGGACAGGTCTGGTCGAACAAAACTTTCAAGGTTGCAGAGATGTAAAGTTTGCAGAGGTGCAAAGGGGGCAGAGGTGTTCATTGCGGGTAAAAGCTTTCGAACAGGGAGTCATTTTTATTGTACTTAATTGGGTTTTTTAATTAATAAAAAGAGTCTCCAATACTAGTTGGTATTGGACGTGGATTAGGCTACTAGACAAGAGGATAGGAGCTGAACCACGTAAAAATCTTGGTGTCATTTAATGTTCTGCACTTTTCTTTTCTGTTTGTTTAATTTCTGGATATTTTGTTTTATTAGTTTGAAAATATACTAATATAGACACTAAAGCAGATAGGTCTAGCTGTCTGATAATAATAAATGAAGAACATAAGCTAAAACAAACACTAAAGCAGACAGGCGTAGATGTCTGAATTAAACCTGTTGAAAATTTCAAAAAGATTTAATCGTTTATCACTTTTAGCTTAAACACTTATTCACCCCCTCTCTAGGTGTGCTTATTTACAGAATTACATTTGGTATCAGAGCAAGGCTCTACTAATATTGATCTTTGGAGGTCGTAGGAAAAGATCCTATGTCATACCTCAATTTTCAAGAAGGTCAATCCACAAGCCGACCACCTCTGTTGCTCGGAAGTGAGAACTTCAACTTTTTGAAGTTCAGAATGATGATCTATCTCAAACGAGACCCATGGAAATGGTGGGTGGTTGATAATGTACCCATCATTCCAAGATATGATGATGGTAGACCCAAGACTCTTATGGAAATGGATGCAAATGAAAGCTACATATTTTTTTACAACTCAAGAGCTATGAACACCTTGCTAAGCGGAATGGTCCAAACTGAAATTGATAAAGTATCATTGTGCAACACAACAAAAGAAATGTGGGACACTATCTTGATGAGTCACGAAGTTACTTCCAAAGTCAAGGAGGTGAAGTTGAGTATTCTAATACAAGATTATGAGCTCTTCAAGTTAGAAAAGGATGAAACAATCAATGAAGCTCAAGGGAGATTTCTTACCCTAATGAACGCGGTAAGCATGCTAGGGAGAAAGTTTGAACAAAAGGAAATCAATAGAAAGCAGTTGAGAATCATGCCTAAACGATTCGCACCAAAGGTTACAACTCTTCAAGATTCAACAACAATCAGTACCATGGAAACTCTCACTTTATTTGGAGAGCATGAAGAATTTGAAAATAAGCTAAGAAGGTATGATGATGAAGATGAGGCACCAATAAAGAAGACATTGGCACTTCAAGCCGAGAGCAACAATGAAAGTGATCACGAAGATTTTGATGAAGAAATTGAAATGCTCTCAAGAAAACTCGAGAGGCTACTTCAAAGAAAGAAACAAAGGAAGAATCAAAAAGGTAGCGCAACTCCAATGAATAAGTCCAAAACAAAACAAGAAGAAGAAATTGGCGGCCAAATTTGTTTCATTGGACTAGAAGACGATGATCAAGATGAGGTAACAAATTTTCATGAATCTTTTGAAATATCTATATTTGATTATCTTGCTTTACAAAATAAAAATCAACAGCTTAAAAAGAAAACTGCCTATTTTAATAATTGTGTAAATGAGCTAATGAATGAAGTTAAGTCGCTTATTAAAGAGAGAAAAAAAATGAATATCTTAAAAATAAAAATGAAGTTTTAAAAGAAAATATAAAAATGAGAGATACATGCATAGATGCTTTTAATGATGGAAAAATGATGAATACACAACATGATAATGTAACAAATGCAGAAATAGCATCTTTAAAAAATGATCTTGCTAAATTTGTGCAAGGAGAAGAAAACCTAAATATTATGTTAGGGGCACAAAGGTTTAGTCTTGATAAACAAGGAATTGGATAAAATCCTATTAAAAATGTGGAAAATAGAACTAATAATAATATTATAATGATTAATAGGAAACCAATGCATAAACCACTTTATTGTTCACCGTTTGTTACTTGTAAAAAATGTGGTTTTAAAGGTCATTTTGATTCTAATTGTAATAAAATTAGAATAAAATAAATTTGGGTAAAGAAATGTGATTTATATGCTACTAACCCAAAAGGACCCAAAAAGATTTGGGTACCAAAGAGGTAGAGACTATTTGTTCATTTTGTAGATGTCTCAAGATTAAAAAGGAGACGGATATATAGTACTTTATTTTGAGAAAGTAAGTTACCTATAAAAACTTTGGCGGAATCTGTAAGTACCTCATTTTTTTGGAGTTTTAATTAGATATATTATTATGAAAACTCTATGGATTTCGTATTACAAGGGGGTTTATATCATCATTTATTCTAAAGTTTTATTGTGCTAAATGCTCCATATTTAATACACATGACAATCATGATGAAGAATCTGTATTTAATTTTTTTTATGAACTTAACCATAATCTGTCAAAGGAAGAGAATGAGGTTTCTGCAGGTAACAGAAATTTGGAGATTGGAAACCAAATAGCTCAATCCGGACATCCTAAGCCGTCTGCATCAGAAGGAAAGGCAGATGAAATCAGACAGCTTGACCCGTCCATTTTAGTAGAAAACTCAGACATGCAAACACCTAAAAATAGACATCCGAACCCTTCTGTTTTAGAAGAAAATTTAGATGCAAAGTCTGATATACAAGAGGCAGAATTTGAAAAGCAAATGTCTACTATTAGGCTTCCTAGATCATCTAGAACTGTGGGAAATCATCCTCCAAGTCTGATCATCGGAAATCTCAACATTAGGTGTCCACAAGGAGAGGTTTTGGAGAGATTTGTTTGCTACACTAAAGAGAACATCTATCAAGCTTATTACTGGTAACAAAATGTTGATATATAATTAACAAATCACAAAGGTATGATCATTTTGTTTACTTGTTATATGTGATTTTGTTATAAGTTTGTTCCAATGTCATTCTTTATCCTTGCATATTTTTCTTTTAATGTTGGCAAATGGGGTGAGATAACTAAATTCAACTAAATTGATATGAATTATTTTTTGTTGATGACAAAGGGGGAAAGATATAACTAAATGGATGATTTAATTCTTTTTGATAATGATATATGTTGGTTATAATGATTTTTTTGGATATCATATTGATGATAATGGTTGAATATCTTCATTATCTTGTTATGACTGTTATGGCTTATCAATTTGCATATTATTGTCTTTCATAAGAGAATGAATGATTCTTTTTAAGGTATAAATTTAGGGGGAGTCAGAGAGTTATGGGGAGCATATTAATTAAATGGCATTATATATTGTCATCATCAAAAAGAGAGAGAATGTTGGTTTAATATTTTAATGATGACAATATTGGGTTTGTGTTATTTAATGGACTTGTGTTTTAATTTGATTTAAATAATTTGGGCTGATTTAATTTATTCAAAGTTGATTTCTTGAATGGCCCTAAATTAATTATCAGCCTATTTGGTGTTATTATTGCTAACAAACTTTTTAATATATTCAGTCTAAAATTAAAGATATGTTATTCAAGTTGGAAAGGAGTCTTATAAGGAAAAGGAGTCTTATATGGATATCAAATCTCTTAAAACTGTTATATATTATATCTGTTAAACTTATTTAGTTTGATTGGGATTCTATCTAGCTGGTGAAGACTATGTTAACTTGCTGTTAAGAATTATATCTCTTTTCCATTGAATAGAAACAATTTGCTTGAATCATGTGACATACATGTTGGTTTAAAACTCTTACTAACATATCTCTTTATAGCCGTTAGTATATTTAGTATATATATCTCTTCTTCCTCTTGGCTAAACAGGTACACACTCTTGAATGATATATTAGTTCAGAGAAATCAAAAGCTAATATAACTAATATTTAGAGATATTTCCATTGAGTGTTATTAGAGTGAATTTTCAGCAAGTCAGTGCTTGAGTGTTAATTCGTTAGTACCTGGAATATCACAACATATTGTAATCAAAACCCTTGTATTAAATTCTGAGCTCAAGCATCGTTTAGCTTGATTGGTCCAGTAGTGGACAGGCCTGTTCGAACAAAACTTTCTAGGTTGCAGAGGTGCAAAGGGGGAAGAGGTGTCCATTGCGGGTGAAAACTTTCGAGCAAGGAGTCATTTTTATTGTACTTAATTGGGTCTTTTAATTAATAAAAAGAGTCTCCAATTCTAGTTGGTATTGGACGTGGATTAGGCTACTAGACTAGAGGATAGGGGCTGAACCACGTAAAAATCTTGGTGTCATTTACTGTTCTGCACTTCTGTTTTCTATTTGTTTAATTTCTGGATATTTTGCTTTATTAGTTTGAAAATATACTAATATAGACACTAAAGCAGACAGGTCTAGCTGTCTGATAATAATAAACGAAGAACATAAGCTAAAGTAAACACTAAAGTAGACATGCGTAGCTGTCTGAATTAAACCTGTTGCATTAAATTTCAAAAAGATTTCATCGTTTATCACTTTTAGCTTAAACACCTTATTCACAACCTCTTTAGGTGTGCTTATTTACAGAATTACAAAATTCCCGAAGGCTGCATATAGGAATTACCTAATGAAAGAAAAGATAATATATGTCTTTAATTATATATATTATATTGATTATATAACTGTAAAAAAGTTATAAAAAGCTCGTTTGCCTAACTTTTATAAAAAAACTTAGAAAAAATTTAGGACAACTAAACCAAAACGGGCCCCGGGCGTCGAAACGAAGCGAAACCATAGGCATAACGCCTCTTAGATATTTTGAACACGTTACAACTTATATGACTTGATTTAGAGCTCCGATGACTTGTATAAATTAAAGAACACTTCGAAAAATTTAGACCAAAACTCGCCCCTGGTGTGGAAACGATGCGACCTCTTAGATATTCGGAACACATTACAACTTATAGGACTTGATTTCGAACTCCGGTGGTCGAGTTATCCGCTTGTTTGCCTAACTTGTATAAATTAAAGAACACTTCGAAAAATTTACAAAAAGTAAACCAAAACTCGCCTCATGCATAGAGATGACACAAATCCATAGGCGTAATACCTCTTAGATATTTAGAACACGTTACAACTTACGGAACCCGATTCCGAGCTTCAGTGGCCGAGTTATCTGCTCATTTTCTTAACTTATATAAATTATAGAACACTTAATTATATTTATGAAAAGTAGACCAAAACTCTCCCTGGGTGTCGAAACGACACGAAACTATAGGCGTAATACCTCTTCGATATTTGGAACACGTTACAACTTACGGGACTTGATCCCGAGCTCCAGTGGCCGAGTTATCCGCTCGTTTGACTAACTTGTATAAATTAAATAACACTTAGAAAAATTTACAAAAAGGTATATTGAGACACGCCCGAGCGTTAAAATGACACGAAACCATAGGTGTAACACCTTTTAGATATTTCGAACACATTAAAACTAACGGGATTCCATTCCAAACTCCGGTTGCCAAGTTATCCGCTCGTTTGCCTAACTTGTATGAATAAAGAACACTTGGAAAAAATTAGACCAAAACTTGCCCTGCGCGTCAAAATGACGCAAAACCATAAGCGTTGCACCTCTAAGATATTTGGAACACGTTACAACTTACGAAACTCGATTTCGAGCTCTGATGGCCGAGTTATGCGCTTGTTTGCCAAACTTGTATATATGAATAAACAGTTAGATAAATTTAAGAAAAGTAGACCAAAACTTCCCTCGGGAGTCGATACGTCACGAAACCATAGGCGTAGAACCTCTTAGTTATTTGGAACACGTTACAAGTTAAATGACTCAATTCCGAGCTCCGGTGGCCAAGTTATATGCTCTTTTTCCCAACCTATATAAATTAAAGAACACTTAAAAAAATTAGACCAAAACTCTCTCTAGGCGTCGAAACAACGCGAAACCATAGGAGTAAGACCTCTTAGATATTTGAAACACATTACAACTTACGGGACTTTATTATGAGCTTCGGTGGCCGAGTTATCCGCTCGTTTGCTTAACTTGTTTATATTAAAGAACACTTTGAAAATTAATTTACGAAAAGTAGACCAAAACTCGCCCCGAGCATCGAAACGAAACCATAGGCGTAACATCTCTTAGATATTTGGAACAAGTTACAACTTCTGGGAATCGATTCTGAGCTCTGGTGGCCGAGTTATCAGCTCATTTGCCTAACTTGTATAAATAAAGAACACTTAGAAAAAATTAGACCAAAACTCGTCCTGGGCGTCGAAATAACGCGAAACCATAGGCGTAGCACCTCTAGATATTTGAAACACGTTACAACTTACGGGATTCAATTTTGAGCTACGGTGTCGAGTTATCTGCTCGTTTTCCTGACTTGTATAAATTAAAGAACACTTAGAAAAATTTAAGAAAAGTATACCAGAACTCGCCTGGGCGTCGATACGACACAAAACCATAGGCGTAGCACCTCTTAGTTATTTGGAACACGTTATAACTTACGAGACTAGATTTCGTGCTCCGGTGGCCAAGTTATCTGCTTGTTTGCCTATCTTGTATAAATTAAAGAACACTTAAAAAATTTAGACCAAAACTCTCCCCAGGTGTCAAAACAATGCGAAACCATAAGCGTAGGACCTATTTGATATTTGGAACACGTTACAACTTACGGGACTCAATCCCGAGCTTCGGTGGCCGAGTTATCCGCTTGTTTGCCTAACTTGTATATATTAAAAAACACTAAGAAAAATTTACGAAAAGTAGACCAAAACTCGCCCCGAGCGTCGAAACGACACGAAACTATAGGCGTAACACCTCTTAGATATTTGAAATATGTTACAACTTATGAGAATCGATTCCGAACTCCGGTGGCCGAGTTAACCGTTCGTTTGCCTAACTTGTATAAATAAAGAACACTTAGAAAAAATTAGATCAAAACTCTCCCAGGGCATCGAAATGATAGGAAATCATTGACGTAGCACCTCTAAGATATTTGGAACACGTTACAACTTACGGGACTCGATTCTGAGTTTCGGTGGCCGAAGTATATGCTTGTTTGCCTAACTTATATAAATTAAAGAACACTTAGAAAAATTTATGAAAAGTAGACAAAAACTAGCCATAAGCGTCGAAACGACATGAAACCATAGGCGTAACATCTCTTAGATATTTGGAACACTTTACAACTTACGGGAATCGATTCTGAGCTCCGATGGCTGAGGTATCCACTCGTTTGCCTAACTTGCATAAATTAAAGAACACTTAGAAAAATTTATGAAAATTAGACCAGAACTTGCCCCGGGCGTTGAAACGACACAAAACCATAGGCGTAGTACCTCTTAGATATTTAGAACATTTTACAACTTACAGGACTCGATTCTGAGCTCTGATGACTAAGTTATCCGCTCGTTTGCCTAACTTGTATAAATTAAAGAACACTTAGAAAAATTTAGATCAAAACTCTCCTCGGACGTCGAAACGACGCTAAACCATAGGTTTAACACCTCTTAGATATTTGGAATACGATACAACTTACGGGACTCGATTTCGAGCTTCGGTGACCGAGTTATCCACTTGTTTTTCTAACTTGTATAAATTAAAGAACACTTAAAAAAAATTATGAAAAGTAGACCAAAACTCGCCCTGGGTGTCGAAACGACATGAAACCATAAGTGTAGCACCTCTTAGATATTTGGAACACGTTACAACTTACGGGACTCAATTTTGAGCTCCGGTGACGTAGTTATCCGCTTGTTTCCCTAACTTGCATAAAGAACACTTAGAAAAATTTAGGAAAGGTAGGCCAAAACTCGTCCTGGGCGTCGAAACGACGCGAAACCATAGGCGAAACACCTCTTAGATATTTTGAATACATTACAACTTATGAGAATCGATTCGTAGTTCCGACAGCCTAGTTATCTACTCGTTTGTCTAATTAACTTGTATAAAGAATACTTAGAAAATTATTGAAATATGGTCTCTTTTGGAACTTCATAATTAATATTTTAATTTTGTAGGGTCTTGTTGATGAGCATTGTGGCACGGGGTGGAGCTAGCGACAAAGGCGATGACTGTAGAGGAGCTGATGAGGACCCCAAAGAAGATGGTGAGCACCGCCGAGTCGATGTTGATGATGTTACAGAGGGTGGGATCGGTAGTGGCACGATGGACGATGCTCATTTGTTTGTTGATGGCGATGATGATGTTGACCGGGGGATATAGTTCGTTTATGTTTATATTTTTATTTTTATGTATGTAACTACCTAGTTTTTGGGTTGTATAAACTCATGTCTTGTATCTAGTTAACTAGATGATTTATGTATCTAATTAGTTGTTAAGTTGTATAGTGATTACATTTTTTATTAGTTACATCTTATAGTTTATGTGATTGCGTTGTGTACGCATTTGATGGTTGATTATATAAATATTTAAATGATGGTTATTGGTATGCGTTAGTGAATAATTATTTGTTGCTTTTGGTTTATAATAGGTGCAATTATGTATATATAAAATAATAGGGATTTTTGCAAATTTTCAAAAAAAAAATTAAAAAAATGTCACAGGCGACGGGCTCATTGGCGACGGCATTGGTGACGGATAGTCTGTCACCAATGACTCCTTTAATAATAAAAATAAAAATCAATTGTCGACGAAAAGATTTATTGGCGACGGACTGTCCATCGCCAATGAGGTTTTTTTATTATTAAAGGAGTCACTGGCAACGGACTGTCCATAACCAATGTCGTCACCAATGACTCATTAGCGATGGACTACTTGTCGCCAATGACCTCATTACCGACAGTGATCCCACACCTGAGGCGACAACATTGGCGACGGACATGCCTGTCGCCAATGACCTTATTTCCGACGACACATGGGTTATTGGAGACGAGCATGTCCGTCGGCAATGACCCATTTTTTGTAGTGTATGTTGTTTGGAGGATTATCCATGTATGTGGTGTAAAAAGGTAGTTACCTTTATATGTATGTGTTATTGTTGGAATTATTTGGAGGACTAGCTATTTTGACGTGTATGTTGGTCGTTGCCATTTATATGTACGTGTTGTTGGAAAAAATTGGTTGAAAACAGGTACGTGTACAAATTGGGGTTTAAAAACCTGAAAAAATGGAAAAAAATATTTATATATAAAAAAGGAATATTTCCGACAAAATAAACTAATTCCAACAGAATTTCCGTCGATCTTCCTGAATCAATTTAATCAACACGTGGCAAGATATTTTCGGAAAAAAAATTCGTCGGAATGAAATTATGTCGAAACTACCTTAATTTCGACGGAAATTTCGTTGGTCCTAATTATTCTGTCGGTAATACTTATCCTCGACGAACTTATTCTTGATCGATTTTATATTTGACTGAATATTTTGTCAGAAATAAGTCTTTTTCTTGTAGTGAAAGAGAAGTGTTCAAGTAAGGAGATTCTTAATGTGATAAACTCACTTGTGAGGGAAGATTGTTAAGAATTCACAAGTGAGTTGAGTTCTGCATTAAAAAAAATGTAAAGGAGAATGATTAATGTAAATGGATTCACGATTTTATAATGACTGAAATTTTAATGTATAGTTGAGTTTCAGATATGTGAATTAGTGCCTAATTATGTGTGCGCATGAGATGTACCAGCTTCCCGGTTCTCCTAATATATGAACCTAATTTTATGAAGTAATTTTTTTTTACAAATGAGACTCTTCTGTAAAAATGAGATTTTTTTGTGGAAGTGAGAGAATATTATTTGAGGTGTGATTAAATGATAAATTATTTACATTTGCTTAAGGATTGAACTTGAATATTGAAAGCATTCTTAAAATCATTAGTTGTTGTACAAAAAAATCATCAAAAAATCACACTGCAGCACTTGGCATAAAAAAAAGCATGATTTATTTATTTATTTTACCTACAAAGCAATTAACTGTAACTGATGATCGAATGTCCAAGAAACTAAAATGATTAGTCTAATTATATTATCAGCTGAGCACCTATTCATCATTTATTCCTATTGATTGACATTCTAAACAGCAGTGCATGCTTTCAAAAAAAAATTTACAAAAAGAAGAAGCATGAAGTACATAATGGACATTAGAGAATGAGGTAAAGAGGAGAATTAAGTTTAACCGTATTTAATCCCTTATTTGTGTGTCTATTTGACTTGGGCATTAATGTATCCAAGAGACTACTCCATTGGCCTTATTTCTCATTCTCTTGGAACTTAAAGGTTGCCTTTTTTCTAAATTACCCTCCATTTTGTGTAGTTTGCATAAGAACTACAATATTAAATGATTAAGAACATAGGGAATTGATACTTCCACAAGAAAAATTAATATTTTCGTAAAACTTTCTTCATATAAATAGTAAATTGGCCACATTTATGTGAGTGAGAATTTGTGAAAATATCATTTATTCCTTATGAAAATAGTAATTCCCAAAACCTAATGTCACTAGACATAATGCGAGTATAGAGGTCAATTCATGTATGTATGTATGTATGTATGTATGTATGTATATATGTACGTATTCATGTATTTGTAATTCTGTAAATAAGCACACCTAGAGGAGGGTGAATAAGTGTGCAAACCCACAAACGATTAAAAGTGGACAATTTTTTAAAGTTTACTGCTACAGATTATAATCGGACAGATAACCCCTGTCAGTTTTAGTATATGTTCTTCGTCAGTTATAATCGGACAAGTTACCCTGTCCGTTTTAGTGTATTTTCAAGCACGAGTTAGAACTAAATATGCAGAATAAAGTAGTGCAGATTAAGAAGGAGAACAAAACAGAAATTGCGCCAAGATTTTTACGTGGTTTAGCCCCTATTATCTAGTCTAGTAGCCTAATCCACGTTCAATACCAACTAGTATTGGAGACACTTTTTTATTAAACTTAATATTCAAAAGATTACAGAAAAATTCCCTGAACAAATAAGCTTTCCACTATGATGGACACCACTACCCCTTTGCACCTCTGCAACCTTGAAAGCTTCCTTTGAGCAGAACATATTCACTACTGGATCGACCATGCCAAACAAGGCTTGAACTCAGAATTTAATACAATGAATTTTTAATACAATATTCTGTGATTTTTCCTGCCACTAAAGAATTAATAATAGAACAAGACTTGCTGGAAAATAAAACTTTGATAGTTCTCTATGGAAGTATATAATGTATAAGACTGATATTTGCTTCAACTATCTTTGGACTAATATATACTTCCAATGTTATCCTGCTCAGCCGAGAAAGAGTGATATATATACTAAATAGACTAACGGCTAGAAAAAGATATGTTAGTATAAGAAGTTTAATCAAGTTGATATATCACATGATTTTAGCAACGGATAAAAAGAGCTGAATAGCATAAATATTTACTCCAGTTGGAAAGACAACTAATCCAAGCAATTTGATTTATCAACGAAAAAGAGATATACTTCTCAACAGTAAATTGAAAAGGATAAAGAATCCAAAATAGATTAAATAACATAACATAAGGAGAGAAATAGTCGAAGTGAAATACTTAACAGATTGTCCAACCGAGTTGGTTTTCCTTAAAAGACTGCTCTTTAAATAATATATCTAAATTTCACGAAAGATTAAAAACCAACAATATTCGTGTATGTATGGTATATATATATATATATATATATATATATATATATATATATATATATATATGTATGTGTGTGTGTATGTATTCCACAAGTAACACCTAAGTAGCCTCTATTATTGGTGAATGAGTCATGATCCGAATTTTAATTCAAAAATGATTGTAAAACAATTCAAAAGGTAAATAGGCATGTTTGCGAAGCGGAGAGCACGTAGCTAGGTTCGGAGTGGAAGGAACGGGCCCTACAAGCATAATTTTTATTTGTTACTTTTAGGAATAATTTAGGGGGGGTCTGGTGTGAGGACCCCAAATACAGGTTTATACCACCCAATATGAGTCGTCAAAATACATATTAAATAAATTCTCACAAAAATCAATTATTAAAATGACGTGAACATACGCCAACATGCATACTTTAAGTTCTCACTACAATTATTGTATCGTATATAATACGATAGTATTTACACTCAAATTAACTTCTCAATACATGAATTATTGTCACACTGATTGATAATGTATTGAGAAACTACTACAGTCTCAGACCATCACTACATTTCTCTACTCTCCCCGCTAGACCCACCACACTCTTATTTCCTAAAAGCAATTATATATGAAACAAAAGGGTGAACACAAATAGCCCAGTAAAGAAATATCATGACTCAGATAAATAAATTATCAATAGCCTTCAACAGTAATAAATCAGATCTTTAGAACATATGATAGATGATATAAATTTTCAACAATTAACTGCAGCAATCCATTATTAGAGTCAAAATAGACCATAATGTCTATTATCTTCTCCCATTTGAAAAATTCACCATGAATATTATATCCCTATAACATCAATCAACGGTTTCTCTTTGCACCCATGGCAAAGAAAACTTTCACCACCTGTCTTTGCATGTAACACCAAATGTTACGATTATACCAATTCACAGTTCTTGGTCATAATTATGTGTCAATCAACAGTTCTTGGTCATAATCATGTCGATCAATTCAATTTTGCATCAGGCCAAAGATATTCAATTGTAACAGCAATGATCGTGATCATGTCAATCAACAATTCATCTTTGCACCCAAGCCAAAGAGATTTTTGACCACGTGTCTTTGCCACATGATTGGCAAAAGACACTCAATAATAATACTGTGTTTGCACAAGGACAAATACATTTAGAAAAAATTAGTCCTGATAACAATGATATGAATGATGGACATAAATAATTAACATAAATAAAAATAGGGCAAATGTGCAAAAATACTCTTGACGTTTTCCCCGATGTCTACCGAGCACCCTATACTTTTTTTTTCTTCCAAAAATGCCTCTAACGTTACAAAAATCAACTCACCAAAGCCCCTGCCGTTGACAAACATACCAAATAGACAAACGGGGGTTACACCTGGAAAAATATTGATGACTAGGCAACCCAGTCCAGATTTTAAAAGGGGAAAAACCCCTAACCAGCTGAGAAATCGAAGAGAAAGAAATTGAAGGAAGATCTTGTTTAGATCAAAAAGAAGAAGAAGAAATTGAAGTTAGAAATCGAAGGAAGATCTTGTTCAGCTCTTGCAACTTGCTATCGACTGTTCTGCTCAGTACCTAGACAAGCAACCTTCAATGGCCGAGGCGGCACAGAGATTTGAGGATTTTTGTGTCTCTGGTTTATAGCGGGAGCAGGAAAACCCATAAAGCGAGATAGTCAACTCTATCGATTCAGGTGCACCACCACTGTAAGATCCCAACTTTTATGAATAAAGATTTAGTTTTCTTTATATATTATTTCAAAACAGTAAGGTGTTGTTTTGATAAATATGAAAGTTATGGGTGAAATGTGCAAACATTTTTAAAATGTAGCAAGTGGTTATAAAATATTCTTGTTGTCGGGAAATATTCGTTTGGTCGTGGAATATTCTTGTTGTCGGGGAATATTCGTACGACGGCGCAGCTATTTGTGGGCCCCCACAACGGAATAACTGTCGGATATAGAAAGCGACATAAATAACTTTTTTACAAGATAACGGCGTGGTTATTACTGTTAGTACTGTTGAAATACCCGGTGGTTAAAATACAGTGATACACGGTGTTGCATAGTAGCACACGGTATTGCACAGTATTTCGAATTATTGAGTCTTACGTGAGAAGCCATTACTCAATTATTGTTACAGTAATTACTGTTCAATATTTTATATTATTGACTCAATAATTGCTACGTTGATATTTTATATTATTGACTCAATAATTGCTGCATTGATATTTTATTGACTCAATAATTGCTACGTTGCTATTTTTATATGATTGATTCAATAATGGCTACAGTTGATATTTTGTAGTATTGATTCAATAATTGTCGTTGCACAGTATTTCACGTTATCAACTCAATAATTCATATTATTTGAATAATATTATTAGATAGCATTATTGACAATGTCTAAGGAAGTTCTGTCTAGGAGGGGTTATTTAATTGCGCGCCAGTAAGGAGAAGTCCTTATCGAAGGCCCCCTCTTTCCTGGGAACGACCTGGTTGTTAATATTGTAGTTCTATAATATTATTTGTGAATAATTAATTATTGATTTATATGATAAGGAAATATTTATTTTGTGGATATTAAAGAAGGAATTGGCGCTGATGAGTTTTTATCAATATTTTGGTGTGAGAAATCATCTGTTTATGGATTTCGGATAATTTATGTTTGGAATTTGGAAAAACTTCCTTCTGCAAAGTTGTAGAGAATTAAATTTCCTATGGAAGGACATAGAATTTGTATTTTTCTGACGAAGGGGCTATTTGTTATGAATTATTGAAGTTTCGGAAAATATATATATTTTTTATGGGCGGGCCCCACTTTTGGTGGAAAATTTTTTAGCCGCCAGGCGGCGGAAATTTTGAAAAATATATAATATTTTATTCATTTAGTCTCCTTTGGCATCCTAAGCTTTTCCTATAAATAGGGTGCTTAGGTTAGAATTGAAAATCACACCAGAATCAGAAGTTTTCTCTCTCTATAATATCGAGCGTATTTTTGTGAGTATTTCAATACTTTGAGTATTAGTATTCAGTGCAAGTTTCCTTCGGTATTATATCCGATATTCCAGTCAGAGGTACTATCTTTTTGAGGTAAGGGATGTTATTTCTTTCGTAAATGATGTTATTCTTTTCAATATCATTATACAGAAATATTGTCATGGATTTTATGTTGAAATTCTTACTTTTTCCGTCGGGGTTACTATTCACGTATACGGCACTATTCACGTATACGGCACTATTCACGGAAAAATTAAATTTTCTTCTATTTGTCCGAATTGCGTGTTAAGGTTACTATCTTTGATTGTATCCAAGTTTTGAGCTCTATTCTTGAATTTTGCTCCATAATTGATTATTACGAGGTATTTTTGATTTGGATATACTAAAATACGAATCCTTAGTCTTTGTCTTTTATCTCACTGGATTCATTTTTTAAAATGTTTTTCATCATTCTCAGTCCTAAAAGGCGATGTAACTGAATATCTTTGGCCTGTAGAGCAAAGATGAATGATTACTTGATGAATATCTTTGGCCTGTAGAGCAAAGATGAATGATTACTTGATGAATATCTTTGGCCTGTAGAGCAAAGATGAATGATTACCTGATGAATATCTTTGGCCTGTAGTGCAAAGATGACAGGTGTTGAGATGAATATGACCACTGATGATACAAATGAATATCTTTGGCCTGTAGTGCAAAGATGAATATTTGATTCGAGATGTATATTGATTGATGTTACAGGAATAAAATATTGATGATGGACTTTTAAATCATAGAAGATAGTAGACTTTATTCTCTGCTTAATTCTTCTAATGAACTGTTATTTCCGCTGCGAATATTGATCTGAAGTTGGTTGTCCATTATATTTTATCTGATTTATTGAAGACTAACGATAATTTATTTTCCATTATCTTAGTCATAATATTCTTTACTGAGCTAGTTGAGCTCACCCTTTTCATCTGTTGTCCTCTTCAGGAAATGAGAATGTTGCGGGAACTAGTCGGGGGACAGAGTGATGGTCCGAGTTAGAGCAGTAGTAGTCCTCACTATTTCTGATAAATAGTGTGATAATAATTGTAATGAGGACTTAGTTTGAATCTTAATATTTTCTACATATTTGTATTGAGACTCACAGTTGTGTGGTCGTATTTTGCACGACCGTATGATATAAAGTTTGTATTTGAATTCTGTACCATGTATTTGGCGACTCAGAATGGGTTGGGTTGAATGGACCTATTCTGGGGGCGTCACAACCACCACCACCTTCGGCAGACTAAAAGAGAATTTCCATTCTTCATTGTTACTATTTTATTTCTTCTTCTTTCTTGCTTGAATTTTATCAGCCCTTTGTGATTGTTTTATTATTCTTCTTCCGTCTCTTCATTAAGAGTCAACTGTGAATCTTTTATATCTTTTCTACTTAGCAGCAATTTCTTTTGAAAGTAATATTCATAGGTCATAGGGGATCTCATTTTATTATGTTTTTTGGTTGTGTGATCTGTGAATCACTATCTGTCAATTTGTTCTACTTGGGTGGAATGCCCTGTAATTACATTTTCTGGTTCTTTGAAACTGAGTTGTTATAGTTTCTTTTCTTTCTAAACAGGATCTTAAATGTGTTTGTTTGTGGTGAAGATATTGAAATAGAAAGAAATTGAAGGAAGATCTTGATGAAAAGTGCCGATATTGATGTGAGGAGGAAAGGATAACTTTAGTGGATTTTTAATGTGTAACGAAATTCGAGAGTGGGAAAGTGAGATTGGTGTTTGAGAGGGTTTTGGTTTTGGAGATGGTGAAGAGATTTGGGAAAGATGGGGAATTGGGGATGCAAAAGAAGAAGGGGTTGCAGTGAGCGGTGGTTTTGATTTGGAGAAAACAAAGAAATAGACGAAGACATTATGTCCAAGTCGTCGACGAAGACGATCAAGTCGGAAGAATTCCATCTCCAAACTCGTTGCCGCCAACACTCTCGATGTGAATGATGGAGACTAGGAGTTCCTTTCACCATGGATGATGGAGGCAATGGTACTTTATTTTTTGTTGACCATGGCTAATGTATAGATTAGAGATTGAAAAGGAAGGGAATATGGATGAATCAGTCGTGATTTGTGATTCGAATTCGGGTTTGGTACTAGGTTCGAGTATTGGGTTTGGATTTTAATATGGGCAAAGGTGTAAAATTCATGCCTCGTCAGCAAAATATGTCCAATTGTCAGTCACGTTTGTTTACGTGGTATCGCTGTTAACGGGAGGGGCACATTCGACCCAAAAATTGTAACGTTAGGGGCATTTTTGAAAAAAAAGAAGGTATAGGGTGCTCGGTAGACATCGAAAAACACTTTAGGGGCATTTTTGCACCTTGCCCTAAATAAATATAGCATAAATATTAACGATTTTTAATTTAATTTATCCAAAGTTCAAATTGTCAACACGATATCCAGAAAATCGATTAGAGTACTTGATAGAATATAAAATTCAAGAAAATATAAGGTTCACATTTCAAATATAACAATTAAAATTTAATAGGAAGATTCAGATAAAAATATTAGATGAATCACAAACTATTAAAGATATTTTAATCATTTTCAAGAATTTTCCCCATTTAATAATAAAGCTGGAGAACGAATAATACTTTTTTACCATAATATAGGAGTATGAAAGAAAATGACATCGCTTACTTGAGTAGAAGACTAGATACTGCACTATTGCAGTAGAAGAATTTTGTGTTGTTGGTGTGTGCTTTCTTCTTGGATATTGTTCTTCTTCTCATTCTCCTTCATCTCAGCACTCTTATTCTCACTCTTTAGCTTTTTTTATGAGTTGTAAGTAAAATATGAAGAATACTTGATTATTTTTATAGACCAACTTTAAATTGGCCTTTGGCCTAAATTGGTTATTAGAAAAATAGTTCTTGGAAAATAGGCCCATGGATAAAATGGCTCTTGAAAAATTGGCTCTTGGGTAAAATGGCTCTTGGCAAATTGACTCTTGGATAAAATGCCTCTTGGCAAATTATCTCTTGGATAAAATAGCTCTAGGCAAATTGGCTCTTGGATAAAATTGCTCTCATATTACAAAGTTATAATATTCCAGCACCTTATTTCTTTTGAGCGTCAACAACTTATTATTAAAAGTTATAATATTATACTTGTAAGATCCCGAATTTTATGAAATAGAAGTATTCAATTTTTCTTATAATTATATTCAGTATATGGTTAAATTGATAAAAGGTTAAAGTTAAGGGTGATATATGTAAATTTTACAAAGTAAGTAAGTGGTTATAAAATATTCATTGTTGTCGGGGAATACTCGTACGACGGCGCAGCCATTTGTGGGCCCCACAACAGAATAACTGTCGGATGTAGAAAGCGACAGAAATAACCTTTTTATAAAATAACGGTAAAACTTTTACCATTAAACTGTTGAAATACCCGGCGATAAAAATACAGTAATACACGTTGTTGCACAGTAGCACACGGTATTGCACAGTATTTCAAGTTATTGATTTTTATGTAAGAAGCCACTTACTCAATAATTGTTATAGTAATTACTGTTCAATATTTTATATTATTGATTCAATAATTACTACGTTGATATTTTATATTATTGATTCAATAATTGCTACCGTTGATATTTTATATTATTGATTCAATAATTGTCACAGTAACCACTGCACAGTATTTCACATTATCAAATCAATAATTTATATTATTTGAATAATATTATTAGAAAGCATTATTGGCAATATCTAGGAAGTTCTGTCTAGGAAAGGGGTTAGTTAATCTAATTGCGCGCCAGTAAGGAGAAATTCTTATCGGAAAGCCCCATCTTTCCTAGGAACGACCTGGTTGTCATTATTGTGATTCTGTAATATTATTTATGAATAATAATTAATTATTGATAAAAATAATAAGGAAATATTTATTCAACATGGATATAAATGGAGGAATTTTAGCAAAAGAGACAATTGTTGAAAATTGATATTTTATCTTTTCTGATAAAATAATTCATTCAAAGATATTATTATAATATTATATTATAAGTGTATAATGTGATAATATAATAATATAAAAGCCATGATATTTTTTTACAACAAATTCATGATATATGAATAAAATGAGGAGAAAGGGAGAGAAAATTGGGTCCAAATTGATTTTGTTACAATAAATGCTAAAAACATATTTTGTGAGTTGGTGGGCCCCACTTGTTGTTGTAAAATGATGATTGTTGATTTTTCAAAGTTGGCATACGGAGGTCTTTATCAGTATATATTTTGTCAAAGGGGGTGTGAAAAAATCATCCGTATGTAAATTTGGGTCATTTTTCGTTCGGAATTTGGAAAAACTTTCTTCTACAAAGTTGTAGAGAATTAAATTTTATATGGATGGACATAAGGTTCATATTTTTTTTGATAAAAGGACTATTTATTATAAATTATTGAAGTTTCTGAATATTGTTTAAACTTAAAATATTTTTGGTGGAGATTTTCTTGAATGGTGGGCCCCACTCTTGTCCTTTTGTGTGTGAAGAATGCTGAAGAAAAAAAAATTCAAGGTGGGCGGAGGAGGCTTCAAAATTAGAGTGCTTTGTAAATGATTTTGTCAACTTTGGTGTTCTAAGCATTTTCCTATAAATAGGGTGCTTAGTTTAGAAATGAAAATCACACCAGAATCATAAAATTTTCTCTCTATAATGTTGAGCGTATTTCTTATGTGTATAAGACTATTTTGAGTGTTGATAACAATGCAAGTTTTCATCAGCATAATATCCGATATTCCAGTCAGATTCAGTATTCTACTGAGGTAAGGGATGTTATTATGTTTCATAAAGAAGGTTATTTTTCGTAAATGATATTATTTTTTATAAATGATATTATTTTTGTGAAAGGGTATTTTGGTAAAGGACGTGATTTTATACTCGTAAGGGGTATTATTTCTTTCGTATTCATGAAGAGAGTTATTTTCTTTCAATACTCGTAAGGGTTGTTATTCCATTCTTTATCATTCTATTGGAATAACCTGTCTACGCGGACTACCGCATGCATGGTGAAATCCTTTTGGTTATTCCATTCTTTATTATTCTGTGGGAATAACCTGTCTACGCGGACTACCGCATGCTTGGTGAATAACCCCTCGTATTCATTATTTATTAAATTGTGGAAATGGTCTGTTTAGGCGGACTACCGCATGACGGGTGAAAATCCATTTGCAGTGTCGTATATTGTTTCATTTCAGATTTCTAACTCTAAACTTACTACTGTAAGTATTGCATCTATAATTCCTGAAATGATCAGAAATTTCTTGAGTTTTGCGCTTTATCTAATATCATTTCACTGGAATATTGGTCTGAACTTTCTGATGAAATTTTTACCTTTTCATATCGAGGTACTATTTATGAGTTACTATTCATGGGTTACTATTCATGAGTTACTATTCACGAGTTACTATTCACGAATTACTATTCGTGAGTTACTATTCATGGGTTACTATTCACGAGTTACTATTCACGGGGTACTATTCACGGTAAAAAAAAATATTTTTTTATGTCCAAATTATCTTTGATTTATGAATCTTACTCTTGAAATTAGATCCATGTTTTGATCATATTGTTTTTACTATGTCTATTCATTATATATAAAATTTTTATAATCATGGTGATGGAAGTTCTCTTTGACTTGAGTGTAAAGATGGGTAGATTATTGGTATGACCATGACTATGTGTTCTGTTGGGAGTATACATGAGAATGTTATTCTTATTTTATATAATTTGATTATGATATAAATGAATGAATATGTAAGTATGCTTGCATTGATGAAAGCTGTAAAGTCCTTTGATAGATAATAGAAATATATGTACAAGGACTTAAAAAGAAAATGATCAAATATGTTAGGTTGATCCTACATAAGCAAAACAGCTTTGTAAAGTCCTTAAAAAGAAATGATGTACAAGGACTATAAATATAGATAGATCAAGCTTGTTAGGTTGGTCTTATACAATATAATAGATAGGCTTGTCTGATCGTCGAGCACTGCACCAGCATCGTAGTCTGCCAGGAGAGACAAGGAAGACTCGAGAACTATCAAGGCAAAATCGTAGTCTGCAAGGATAGTAGATCTCCAAGTTCGTAGTCTGCCAGGAGAGATGAGAAAGAATCGTAGTGTGTCGAGAAGAACTTTCTCAGAGCCATAGTCTGCTGAGGAAGTCATGTTCAGAATCGTAGAGACAGCCTGTCTATGAGCAGACTGAGCGTTTGCCAGAGCTAAGTCAAGAATTGTAGATCACACTTGAAGTAGTGGAGTCTACTGATCATATCAGAGGCAGGGATCGTAGTGGAGCCAGATCAGACGAGGACAGCAAGCATGAAGGCAGAAATCGTAGTCTGTCAAGATCTGATCTCGGAGTCGTAGTGTCTACAGAAACAAGGCTAAATCGTAGTCTGCAGGACTAAGGTGTCTACAGAGGTTACTCACAATGCCAAGGCAGAATCGTAGTGTCAACACGATTCTCAACAGATGAGCTCTCCCATAGAATCCAAAGATGAAGCCTTTGGTTTGAGCTGCAAAGATACATTTCACCTTAAGTAAACCAGAGAGCACTCAAATAATGGCAGGTAAACTAACGGAAGATCTAAACACTAACTCAATCGTCATCCAGGTTGAGTTGTGAAGTCATTCGAGATGAAGTCTTCCACAAGCTGATCAGAAGAAGACTTTAGATAAAGTAACTGACTAGAGAAAGTTAGCAAGTGCAGTTGCTATCAAGAGAACAGAAGACAATGATCTTGCGATTAACCAGGATCGTAGTGTTTGCCAAACAAGAAGGAACTGATGCAGTTTACATAGAGATACTGGCCATCTTATGAAGAACAAGACAGAAGTGATTAAGCATGGGTCAGACCATTGTTGATAGGTGAACGGGAGATCACCAGGAGAAACAGAGCTGGGTATGCCACAAATCTGATGTGTCTTACTATTCAGAAGGAGTCCAGAACGACAAGTCAAGCTATCAGTTCCTGAGATCAGTCAAGGCAAGCAGAAGTGTTGAAGCACAGCACAAAAGAAGGAAGAGGTGTTCTACATTGCATATGTAAAGAACACTCTTCAGAATCGTAGTGTTGTCTCAACAGTTAAAGAGCAACATTCAACAAGACACACTACGATCAAGGTCCAAGAACATCTGCATCAGAATCGTAGAGTTCAAGCATCTGAATATTAAAGCACTGGCAACGTCTCAATTTGAAGACTGACATCCGAATGTTGCTAATTGAGAGCATCGAAGCAAAAGGACAACTCCTGTAGATTCGAATCAAAGAATTAGAAAGGAGAAATAAAGATGACTACCAGCCTGACACGGAATAGTGACATCTCTGAGGCGGTAGGTGAAGAAGCAGACTGCTGTGTCAGTAAAGTCAAAAAGGAGCTGTCACGTCACATCAGCAGTCTACACCAAATAACTCGAGATCTGCGAAGCAATTCAAATAGCTCCCAACGGCTATATTCTAAAGGGAAGATTGTGAGGGAGTATATAACAGCTAGAGCTTCAAAGATTAAGTGTTGCTGAGTTGTAGAATCGTTGAGTTATTGGAATGCTATATTGTTGACTCTACGAGTTCCACCATTGCTGAACATAACAAGTCTTCAGTGGCAGTGAGACTACAAAGGTGGAAGTGAAGAAGACTTGAAGAAGGATTGAACAGACTAAAGCTTCACTCAACAAGGATGAGAATGCCATTGAAGATGACAGCCAAGCTGAGAGCTGAGAAAGCCTTGAAGATAGCATTCAAGAAAGTGGCTAAGTATAATGAAGATCAGAAGAGCCACTCTATGGATCACCATGAAGAACCAGAAGCTGAAAAGGAAAAGATGCAGAACCATGTCTGCTTATCTATGGAGAAGGGTTCAAGGAATGCTAAGGACCAGAAGAAGGTGACCCATAATGAAAAGCCTTAGCAGTCCTATGTGGTGATGGTGCACAGCTGACATCGAATTAAGATGGGCTGAATAGAGTGAAGATCAGCTACACCAGAGAAAAAAAGGTCCAGACTTAAAGCAGAATGATAAGGACCAAGCCAAGCTGCTAAGTAAAAAGATGATTAAGCTTAAAGACATCTTAGTAGCAAAGCACAAACAACGACAACAACAACAACTACAACAACGAGTAGCCAGGGCCTGAGGGGCCCTTGTCCAGAGGGACTAAATGAGTTCCAAGACTGCGGGTCTTGAAGAGTTCTTAGTGAACTAGAGGAGTTCCAAATCAGAGGACTTGAAGAGTTCTTGGTGAACTAAAGGAGTTCCAAGTCAGAGGACTTGAAGAGTTCTAAGTGAACTGAAGTTCAAGGGCTGCGGGCCTTGAAGGAATCTTAGTGATTCAGGGTGCTGCCCTTCCTTAGTGGATTTCCTGCGAGAGTGCAGAAGAGTGGATTAGGAGTTTGTGTCTCTGAACCACTTAAAATCCCTTGTGTCTTTTACATTCTACCATTTACTTTCTGTCATTACATTATGTACTTAACTGCTATAACTGCTATGTATGTAATAACTACTTACAACTAAACTAACTCCAGGAACAATGTATCAATGTTTATCAATATATCAATGAAGGGGACATTTAACTTATTTCGTTGTGCTTGAAATGATTCTTAGGTTTGTCATATGCTAACTTCTTAGCAATACAAAATAAAATGGAAAAGAGTTTTAAAAAAAACCAACGGATCTATTCAACCCCCCTTCTAGATCTATAGTATGCCTACTAGGAACTAACAATTGGTATCAAAGCAGGTTCTCATGCTATATTCAAAAGCTAATCGCTTTGAGTTTGATCCTAGGCACAAACTTTGTTCTAAACTTAGTTTAGTAGTAAGTCACTTGTAAATGCAGATGAGCTCACACGTTGGAAATAATGTGTACAAGTAAATGTGTATATACACCTGAAGTTGCTCAGATTGGTCCATGTTCTTAAAAGACATAACATCAAGACCAATCCTTGTCCACAGTCAATCTTGTATTCTGAAGACCAGAGATGGGAAGTCAAGAGGTATCAACAGCAAAGAGTCAAGCATCCTCCATTCTGAAAGATGAAAGGCCATGCATGCTAAGAAATGCTTATACAGAGGAGAAAGAAGAATTTCTCAAATATGTATCTGGCTAACCAGTAGTTAGATGTGAACCCTGAGGTTCAAGGTGATTAAAGAACTAAAGATGCCAAGACTTTCTTAGCTTACCTCTTTAAAGCTATGATTGATTGATTGAATGACAACTGGAGCAACAAGCTGTCAGAAATAAATATAAAGATATGCACATCAATGCCTAACCTCATTATAGCAAGCTAGGTAAATGATTGTCAAGAGACTGACAGTGTAAAGGTATGGTTCCTCATTCATATAAATGTGTACATTATATTGCATCACCTTATGTACTATAACAGTATTATATCAAGAGACCATACTCTTCCTAAAAAGGGGAAGAGAGAAAGTACACTAAGGTTGGGAACTAAATTGCTAACAAACTTTCTCTCCACCCAAGTTTTAGGTTGAAGATAACATCTTGAAAGAAGTCTGAAATAAGTCATAAGCATATCAAGAATTAATTAAGTTTAAGTGGAGTAATTCTTGCTTAAGGGTTGATATGTATGTACAAACCCATGCTCTAAGTTTTTGATAACATGTAGAGTATGATCAGTTCTAAAGGAGTATCTTGAAGATTCTTAGAAACTGATCATCTCTATGAATCAATCAGATACAACTATGTAATAGAGTTGATTCCTACTCTGCGAACATTTAAAAACTGTGAACATAACCAAGCAAAGGGTGAAACCATCAAAGAAAAGGAGTGTCTTATTAAAATGATTATTTTTACATACACTCACCATCATGCATTTTAAGTGTCATATCTAAATCTGATACATGCATGGATATGATCATTGATGCTAAATTTGATGTAAATTCAATTATATGAGGTATAGGGATTTTGAGAAAACTAACCTAGCAGGACCCAATCAAGCTTGGGTACCAAAATAGAAATTATCTAAACCTGCAGGTACTTGGTCTATCTGACCACACTAAGAAATGCTGAAGCAGATGGCTTCAGTCACGAAGATTCACCCAGCTGAAGGCTCAAGACATTTCAGCAATGTTCTTGTCAAAACTCATCCAATGCCAAAGCCTGTTCTTGAAGACTTGCTGAACTCACATGAATGAAGCTCACATGACTGCTGATCTCCATATGGAAGCTGACCATACATGCCAAGATGTAATAGATCTACAATGCTTATTCATGAAAGGCATATCATCTCAGAAGAAATCTCGATGAAGTTCACATCAGAGGATCATCAATTCTTAAGTATGAAGAATTCATCATAGAAGCCGAACTCCACGAGTGCAGTCTATCAAAGAACTTAAGGAAAATCATAGTGTTCTCTACGATCAAGACTGTGTCAAACCTGTGCAAGCCAGGCACACATAACGTTTATGGTACAATGATCATAGTCATAGTTCTATTAACAATCGTGGAGTGATCAATCCTAAAGATATCTCTCTCCATGATCCAAGGAAGCTTTTATGATAGAGATGATTTCAGTCAGAAATAGATATGCAAGACTGCCTTCTGATGAATATGAAGAAGAAGAATTCATGCTTCTTTGAGAAGATAGCATCATCTATGGGGGAGCAGTGATCTGCTAAGAGCAGCAGCACTAAAGGTGTCTAAGATAATTAATGAAGCAGATTCTTCAGATCTTCCAAGAAGAAAAGATAGTCACTTGATTGACTCAGAAAGATCAAGTGAGAAGCTGAAGAAGCTGTGAATTTCAGAAGAAGAAGAAAAGCAGTCACAGAACTAAGAAGTGCTCACTCACTACGATTGAAGAGGTGTCACCAATCGTAGAGTCCAAACAAATTATGACTGCAGATGGAGAAGCTGCTATAGCCTCTCAGCCTGAACAATTATCGGGGCTGAATCTGAAGAAAGTACAAGGGCTGTGTCTAAATCAAAGAAGAGGACCACGAAATTTATCAAGGAGTTTGATCTGACAGATGAAAATATGGAGATGGTGTAGCTCAGGGAGAAAAATGAAGAAGTGGAATTCTTGCCAGAAGTTGTGAGAAAATCTCAGAAGATAAGTCAATCATGGTGTATACCACGATTATCAAGACCACTTCTGCCAAAGATCATAGAGAACAGGAGCTAATCCAAAACAGAAAAATTCCAGTTACAGAGTGCCAAAATTCTATGACTGATGAACCAAATAAATATCCATCATAGTTAGTAGTAATGTCCCAAAACATGCTATTGATAGTCATATCAGCCACCCACCTCAAAATCGTGGAGTGCCTATGATCAAACATCTGATCATAGTATAAGAGCAGAAGGACACCACGATTACAACCTTTACAAAAACCAACACCAATGAATATCCAGAGTTGGTAAATGAACTTCCCAGCAGAGAGGTCAGATGTGATGTCAGTACTAATCTTGTATAAGTCTTTTCATCTAGTAAACGACTCAGGGACAAACCTGATCCTTAGCGTTGAGCTAAGAGGTTGGCCCTTCCTGAGCTACCTTACTTTTGAAGGAATGCTAATGTGGATTGCATCAAAAGAATCTTTGCTGAAGCAAGCAGCATCTCATCAGAAGATTACAAGCTGCAAATGAGAATTACCAATCCCTCAGAGTCTAATGGAGAAGTTGTCTATTGAAGCATGACCACAGACTACGATCATCGAAGAAGAAGCAAAGCTTGTAGACCAGTCTGGGAAATCGTGGAGTACTGAGCTAAGACATAAGTCACTTCATGGATTTAAGAAGTCAATAGTCAACAGAAGAAAAGTCAAATCTGATTAACTGACACGATGGAGAAGTTACAGATTGGGACCTATCAACATCTTACAACTGTTCCACTAAGAAACGTGAAAGGAACAGTTACAAGAGGAAATTCAAATAATTGGCAGTTTCATTTTAGCGGGTTCATCAAAAGCTGCAAATCTATCAAATCCATACACTCATCCTCTCAAGCCAAAACCTAAACTTCCAAACAACCAGATCTTCTCAAACAGCTATCAAATCTTGAATCGCTTCCTGATATCTCTCAAGATTCTCACACAATCATAAACTCAGTAAACCCTAACTCTCCAAATGGCAAACTGGCGAGTAATCACTGGCATTTAGCTCGGAACCAAGACGTTCGAGAAATCTGAGAAGAAGTTCAGAGATATTCTTGAACTTGTGAAGAAGGCTGGATTCTCAGAATGTCTTGAGTTAAACACTCGAATATATGTTGACCTGGTTAAAGAATTTCACTCAAATGTAACTATGAGTTCTAGAACTCTTTCTACCAAGGTAAAAGGGCAAATTCTAAAGCTGAAGTCTTCTGACATCAATCAGTGCTTAGGTTTTCCTGACCTAGGACTGAAAAGCCTTGATGAAGTTGATGTCGAAGGAGCCAAGAAGATTATGGGATACAAAAGAAATCCTATTCTGAAGGATATGAAGAAAAAGGAGTTTTCTGAAGAGTTTGAGTTCCTTGCAGAGATTGTAGGCAAATGTATACTATGCAAGGACACTGCACATGACACTGTGATTGATCAACAGTTGAAGATCATATCTGCCATAGTTCTGAAGAAGCAAATCAATTTTGGAGCTATCCTGCTTTATCAAATGTCCAAATGGCTGAACAAGGTGGAGAAGAAAAGGTTAACAGGAAAACCACTCACAAAGGTTTTTCATGAAAGATTACTGAGCATCATTCTGAAGAAGAGGCTGACGAACAAAATTAAGGATGATGAAGGTGAAGTCCTTAATATCCATAAGATAATGACTACACAGCTGTTTGCAAACTGGAAGAAAAATCCAATGGAGAACAAACAGTTGACACATGGCAGCACCAACAAAAGTACTTCAAGGAAGAGGAAGGCAATTGCCATGATAGAAGAAGAGTCTTCATCCTCTGAAGGTGCAATTATCTCAGAGCTCAAGTCTGTAAAGCCTGCAAAGAAGAAAGCCAATGTGGTGCAGAGGCAGAAGTCAGGTTCCCGAAGAAGTTTATCTACTGAAGAAGAAAACGTAGAGTCAGAAGATGAGATGGAAACTGAGAGATCTAAGGATGAATCTTCAAGGAGCAAGTCTGGTGATGAAAAAGAATATGCAAGTCCTATGGCCAATTCACAGAGTAGCCTTTCTGCTGATAAGGGAGAATCTGATCATGAAGTAGTTAGATCTCTTAGTGCTGAAGTACCAAGGAGTCCATCTGATGGGGCAAAAGATGAAGGATCTAAAGAAGAAGTATCTGTCACTCCTGCTGTTGAACCTCAAGGAATTCTGTCTGATGAATCAGAGACTTCAAAGACTGAAGATAAAGAAAGATCTGAATCTCTTGTAGCTGAATCCCCAAAAAAAAGGAAGAGCAACAGATTGCGTGCTCGAGCTATTCTAGGAAAGAAAGGAGAATCATCTACAACTATCATTGAATTCAGTGATGAGGCTGTATCAAAGGAAAAAGTTATTAAGGGAAGAAAAATGAAGATGTCTGCAAAGAATAGCAGCAAAAGGCTGAAGACTGCAGAGCTAGAAGAGGATAGTGAGTCTGCAAAGGCAAGCTCTGTTGATGATGATGAAGATAATGATCAAATGCATGAACAACCTGATGAGTCAGTTGAAGGAAGTCTACATCTGTAACGACCCCAAAATTCTTATAATATAAATCTCACTCTCGATCGTTAACAATACAACTTTATTCTAACTTTACATCATTATTCGATGATACAATCATTAAAAATGCGGAATATTTAAAACTTTTATATAATCTTTCTTTATTCCCCTAAATCGCAACCTTTATCATTACAAATATTTGATTCAATTCTATTCACTACATCGAAGTTGCTATCTAAAGTCTTACATCATAAAGCAATATCTACTATACATCGGATAGCTCAACTTTACAACTTAAACAATTATGTTACAATTAAAATATTAAATGCAATTCTCATCTAAAATAAGTAATCTTCTTTAATTACTATCGATCGCTAACATTCAACTAGCACGTATCATTACCTTGCATCCTTGACCTACAAAAATGGTTATTTGCAAGAGTGAGATCGACAGCTCAGCAAGATCTAACAGCTTTCATGTATCACGTAGCACATAATAACATGCTCAATCATACATCTCATAATCATTAAAGTAACATAGCATACATGCTTTAATTCACATAACAAATATAAAGATTGAGTTCCTTACTCAATCAACATTCTTTAATTAATCAATGTAGTCATAAATTGACTTTAACATTTCATGCATACAACATATATTAAATATCATGCTCTTTGCAATACAATTTAAAACAGTTCATCATCAAGTTCACGTAGAAAATAGGAACTGAAAGACTTGTCTGTCTCGTAGATTACCAATTACCGAAAACAGCTTATAATTATCTGTACTTCATGAATCCTACACAACGTTTTATCATACACATCAACTATTAGTCACATAGCAACGCTTAGCAAACGTCTAAGTAAATTCTATTTTACACTTCATAATTCTCATTCCATTTATTTGTTTAACACACTTTGTCAAACTTATATGTATAATTAACTAATTATCACATACTAAACTTCATAATTAGTTAACCCATTTAGGTGAACTCATTCCTCTTTAATTATTAAGTTAATAATTAATTATCACATAATTAATCACATCACATAATCATATTATATTTTCATATAATTAATCAACTAATAATTAAATTATAATTAAATAAATTATAATTTAAATTACACATCCTCAATTATAATTAATCGAATTATAATTGCATTTTATATTAATTAAATTATAATTAAACAAATTATAATTTAAATTACACATTTATTAATCAAACTCCATTTATGCATTTATATAAATTAAATTATAATTTAAATCAATTATAATTCAAATTAAACAATTACTTTGATTATAATTAATCAATTTCAAATCATGCACTCATTAAATTTATAATTAAAATAAATTATAATTTAAGTTACACATTTACCTTAATTATAATTATTCAAATTATAACTACATATTATATTATAATACACAAATTATAATTTAAGTTAAACATTTACTTTGATTAAAAATTAATCAAACTATATTCATTTAACAAATCATAATTTAAATTAAACCTTTACTATAATTATAATTTATTCAAATTATAATTACACATTATATTTTATTAATAAAATCTATTAATATTTATTTAGCATTTTAATGTAAGTTTAACATGTTATCACATAAAGTTAACTTTCATGCTCCAAACAAAATGCTCAAAAATAACACATTATCATTTTCTGCACACCCCCCGCCGGGGCGGGGGTATTATGCCTTGCAAGGCCCACCGGGGCAGGCACCCTGCAGCGTCGGCAGACTGGCTCGCGAACTGTACAAAGAAAAAGTCAATTTGGCATATTTCTTCGCACCAAATCCCGATTTCAGTCAACATAATTCACATAACCTTATAGAAAACATAAATTTTAAGTTTTTAACAAGTTCTAACATATACAATCATCAATTCACATAATCAAAACTCCCAATTTCATGATTTTTGAAGAAAACCTTTGATGTTCTTTATGAAATTGAACACTGTAATTTATTTTTAAAATAAAATATACAATTCAAAACAGATTTGAATTCGTTTATAACCATATTAACATAGTCTATAATCAATTTATACAACAATTAACCATCAAACATACAAATTTTGATTTTCAACGAAAACTATATATTTTCAAAATATTTTCACTGTATTCTTCATGTTCATCATAGGTATACCAAATTAAACTGTCTAATCATGCATCCCAGTCAATAATAATCATATATGAATACTATTTAACAGGTATTACTCACAATCACATAATTTCTCATGAACAAAATATTTTACAGAGAATATAACTATGAAGAACAATAAAACATGATCTTCAAAATATAAGATTTAGAATTATACCTTTGTTGCTTAGTGAGGAAGAAGATGATGAGGTTTAGCAATGACTCTCTCAAGGCCTTTCTCCTTTCCTCTTCTTCTTCTCTCTTCTTTTCTCTCTAACCTCTCTTTTCTTTTCTTTCTCTGAACTCTTTTTGTTTTGTTCTTTGTTTTCTCAAACAGACTAACTTTCTAAACTAACGTATATTATAATTCTATACATAAAATATACATATAACATATATATATATATATATATATATATGTAACTTATAATATATTTATGTATATAATAACTCCCATAATAAAGACATAGGTTATAATTTTTTGAAAACCAAAAGCTTTAAAGCTTTCTTTGGTAAAAAAAATTATTTTTAAAAACAGGTTTTTAGTAGTTATGGCCCCGTTAGGCAAAACGGATTTAAAACAGTGCAAGGGTCTTGTTTGGGAAAACGATTTTAAAAACTCTTTTAATTCTTTTAATAAATCCTTTAACTCATCTTTTTAATGTTATACTTTAATTAATTAAATCTTAACATTCTAATTTAATTAATTAAAATTTAATATCAACTAATCACATAAAAATTATCACATTATAATTACTCGCTAATTATAATTTCATGTAACAATTACCACATAACTTCATCTAATTTAATTATCCCAATTAGATTAGAACTATAACATAAAATTATTATATATTAATTAAATTAAATATTAAATATTCATTTAATTAATATATTACACTTAATTACATTACTCTATAATAGTCACATAATTTATTTATTTAACTCAGTAAATAAATAAATTAAAATATTTATTTAATCAATAAATAATAAAATTAATATCTAAAATCCTTTTTTACACTAAATCACATATTTCATAATATATGACACATATACACATACTCCAACTCAAAATATCTCATAATAAGAATTTTATTTATTAAATTCTCATTTATTAATTCTTAAAAAAATTCGGGTTGTCACATCCTTCTCTCTTTATAAGGATTCTGTCCTCGGAATCAATGAAACCTCCCTTACTCGATTTACACCAACCTCCTTCATAATTTTCGTTGAATAATTTCAACATATTATCCCAACAAAAGTTTTATATATCTATATTACTCCATTCATTTCTTCAACAAGTTTTAGGTTTTATTACATAACCTTCTATATATTAAACACAATAAATAAATCAAATATCAGATATTCTTTAACCCGTTCATTTTCTTTCTAAGGATCATTACAAATTACTCTACTCGTCGAATTCATATACTTCATAATTCACTATCTCGTAAGTATTCGGGTTATCACATTCACCCCTTCTTCTAAGAATTTCGTCCTCGAATTTTTTATTATTATTAATCTATCAAAATAGATTTTACGTGAATATTTATTCACTAGATTGTTGTGTTCTACAACTACTTCTTTCTAAGGAAACCTTCTTGCCACATTTATCTTCGGAATAATAAGAATATTCCACAATTGTTCAATAATTGGGAAGCGATATAAATAACTCAAAAATTTAAAAGATTCCAAATCATGCTGAGAGGTAACAAGACCTTGAACTTATCTTTAGGTTTAATAGTGCTTCACCCCCGGTACTTCACACTGTAAACCGCATCGGTGCTCTAGGTGATCAGACTATCGCACCACTACGTCGTGCACAAACGTAGTACATCGTAACGACTATATGCGTTACACTCGGAACTATTGCCTCCGATAACATGTCCCCTTTTATAGGGTTGTTCACCTCAACTTCTTAACATCTGAATCCGCACCAAAACAATTTGGTTTGACATAGTTTGACCAAGAACGCTCGAATTTCATAAACATCTTTCAATACTTGTCTAGCTGAATCAAGTAGCATAGACTTCTAGCAAAAATTCGGACATCTATCGATATATATATAACCAACTCAATAAATTTTAATTTTTTTTTTCGTTTAAGGAAATTAAAAGTAAATAAATATTTTTTTTAAGGAAACTAAAAATAATAAATAAATCTTTTATAATATCCTGATACCGTACCGTAGTAATGGTATGTTGAGAATTTCGTCATTACTTGACGTCGTCATACTACATCATACCATAGTGGGCTGACGATCCTACGATCACATCCAACACTAGGTTTAACCGTATTGATGACTTCCTCGATTATTATTCCTACATCATATCAAATGATGCATAAAATATATAAAATACATTTTAAAATTTTCAAATTATTTTTGTCTAGCTAAAGCAATTAGCATAGACATGTGAATAATAGCACTGTTTTAAAAATCCATTGGTTCAATCATTTGATCCAATGTTTTTCAAGAAAACAGAAGTGCAACATCAGCACGAAGTCAATAAATTTCAAAAATCTAGCAAAGCTAGGAGATTTAGAATATAAAATTTTCTCCATCAATTTAAATCTTTACTCCATCGTTTCATTACTTAATCATTCTATCAATCTTCAACGATATCAATGCTTTCTATACCATAACCTTTCTATACCCAGTATAGTTCATCAAACTTACCACACTTTGGAAGTTCAGGAACTTGCCACAATAATATGAGTTTAAGAGCTTGTCCTAGTAATACGTAGTCAAAGAACTGATCAGAGACTGTCCATATGCTTAGGGGTTCAAAACATACATACGATTATGAGTCATAAACTTACCATAAGAATGAGTTTTAAGAACCGCACCTAATCTTAATATCATATAATCTAATCTTAATATCACCTCTAACTATCGACTATAAACATGGGACAAGAATCACCTTCTCACCATATATATATCGATAACGCGACACCACATTTCAATGATTACCCTTGTGATAAACCAAGTGTAAGCACAAAACCCTGCCCATACAAAGGTTTGTTCAACTCAGCCACCACATGAGTCCTCAGTTGAAATCCCACTTAACTCTATCTTACTCATAACTTCTCGCTCTATACTCGATAAAGACTTCTGTATCTCATCATTTATAACTCCTCGTGAGTTAATCTCGTACTATATAATACTACATTCTCGTTATAGCATCAAACTATAACTATTCAATCATTACAGACGACCTGTCTTTCCAACTTTAAAATATCATGCCGTGATCTTATTCTATAATCATCTCCCTTATGATTATTTTCTTATCTCATTATCGTTTTATTTTAAAAACTTCTTATCTTTACCTATCATCATGTCATATCATAATTTCCTTTATGTTTTTAATCTTATAGACCTTGTCTATTCATCATTATTCGTCATCTTGATTATTAGAGATAAGCAACTCCTTATTCTTATCTTTATATTTCTTCAAGATTCTTCTTTGAATCTTCTTGTTTATTTATTAATTCTTCCTTTAAGAATTTCTAATTTCATTCATGTTATTCAATATTTTATTCGAGTTTACTCCTCGTCATTATCATCTTCTTCTTATAACATTTCTAGGACTTAACGCATCCTATACTTCTATGTATGTGAAAAGAATCACCTTTCATTATACGTAACTTAAACTTAACTTCTTATAACCTAAGGTTATAGCCTAAGGTACTCTTACCTATGGTGTATAACCTTCAGCTCTGATACCAACTGTAACGACCCCAAAATTCTTACAATATAAATCTCATTCTCGTTCGTTAACAATACAACTTTATTCTAACTTTACATCATTATTCGATGATACAATCATTAAAAATGCGAAATATTTAAAATTTTTATATAATCTTTCTTTATTCCCCTAAATCGCAACCTTTATCATTACAAATATTTGATTCAATTCTATTACATGAATCACTACATCGAAGTTGCTATCTAAAATCTTACATCACAAAGCAATATCCACTATACATCGGATAGCTCAACTTTACAACTTAAACAATTATGTTTTAATTAAAATATTAAATGCAATTCTTATCTAAAATAAGTAATCTTCTTGAATTACTATTGATCGCTAACATTCAACTAGCACGTATCATTACCTTGCATCCTTGACCTGCAAAAATGGTTATTTGCAAGAGTGAGCTCGACAGCTCAGCAAGATCTAACAGCTTTCATGCATCACGTAGTACATAATAACATGCTCAATCATACATCTCATAATCATTAAAGTAACATAGCATACATGCTTTAATTCACATAACAAATATAAAAATTGAGTTCCTTACTCAATCAACATTCTTTAATCAATCAATGTCGTCATAAATTGACTTTGACATTTCATGCATACAACATATAAAACATATCATGCTTACAACATATAGAACATATCATGCTCTTTGCAATACAATTTAAAACAGTTCATCATCAAGTTCACGTAGAAAAAAGGAACTGAAAGACTTGCCTGGCTCGTAGATTACCAACTACTGAAAACAGCTTATAATTATCTGTACTTCATGAATCCTACACAACGTATTATCATACACATCAACTATTAGTCACCTAGCAACGCTTAGCAAACGTTTAAGTAAATTCTATTTTACACTTCATAATTCTCTTCCATTTATTTGTTTAACACACTTTGTCAAACTTATATGTATAATTAACAATATTAACTAATTATCACATACTAATCTTCATAATTAGTTAACCCATTTAGGTTAACTCATTCCTCTTTAATTATTAAGTTAATAATTAATTGACACATAATTAATCACATCACATAATTATATTATATTTTCATATAATTAATCAACTAATAATTAAATTATATTTAAACAAATTATAATTTAAATTACACATCCTCAATTATAATTAATCGAATTATAATTGTATTTTATATTAATTAAATTATAATTAAACAAATTATAATTTAAATTACACATTTATTAATCAAACTCCATTTATGCATTTATATAAATTGAATTATAATTTAAATCAATTATTATTCAAATTAAACAATTACTTTGATTATAATTAATTAATTTCAAATCATGCACTCATTAAATTTATAATTAAAATAAATTATAATTTAAATTACACATTTACCTTAATTATAATTATTCAAATTATAATTACATATTATATTATAATACATAAATTATAATTTAAGTTAAACATTTACTTTGATTAAAAATTAATCAAACTGTATTCATTTAACAAATCATAATTTAAATTAAACATTAACTATAATTATAATTTATTCAAATTATAATTACACATTATATTTTATTAATAAAATTTATTAATATTTATTTAGCATTTTAATGTAAGTCTAACATGTTATCACATAATCACATTAGGTTAAATTTCATGCTCCAAATAAAATGCTCAAAAATAACACATTATCATTTTCTGCACACCCCTTACCGGGGCGGGGGTATTATGCCTTGCAAGGCCCACCGGGGCGGGCACCCTGCAGCGTCGGCAGACTGGCTCGCGAACTATGCAGAGAAAAAGTCAATTTGGCTTATTTCTTTGCACCAAATCCCAATTTTAGTCAACATAATTCACATAACCTTATAAAAAACATAAATCTTAAGTTTCTAACAAGTTCTAACATATACAATCATCAATTCATATAATTAAAACTCCCAATTTCATGATTTTTGAAGAAAAATCATTGATAAGTGTTCTTGATGAAATTGAACACTGTAATTTATTTTTGAAACGAAATACACAATTCAAAATATATTTGAATTCGTTTATAACCATATTAACATAGTCTATAATCAATTTATACAACAATTAGCCATCAAACGTACAAATTTTGATTTTCAACGAAAACTATATATTTTCAAAATATTTTCACTATAACTTCTTGATGAACATGAATTCTTCATGTTCATCATAGGTATACCAAATTAAACTGTCTAATCATGCATCCCATTCAATAATAATCATATATGAATACTATTTAACAGGTATTACTCACAATCACATAATTTTTCATGAACAAAATATTTTATAGAGAATATAACTATGAAGAATAATAAAACATGATCTTCAAAATATAAGGGTTAGAATTATACCCTTGTTGCTTAGTGAGGAAGAAGATGATGAGGTTTAGCAATGACTCTTTCAAGGCCTTCCTCCTTTCCTCTTATTCTTCTCTCTTCTTTTCTCTCTAACCTCTCTTCTCTTTTCTTTCTCTGAACTCTTTTTATTTTGTTCTTTGTTTTCTCTAACAGACTAACTTTCTAAACTAACGTATATTATAATTCTATACATAAAATATACATATAACATATATACATATATGTAACTTATAGTATATTTATGTGTATAATAACTCCCATAATAAAGACATAGGTTATAATTTTTTGAAAACCAAAAGCCTTAAGGCTTTGTTTGGTAAAAATAACATTATTTTTTAAAATAGGTTTTTAGTAGTTAAGGCCCCGTTTGGCAAAACGGATTTAAAACAGTGCAAGGGCCTTATTTGGAAAAACGATTTTAAAAACTCTTTTAATAAATCCTTTAACACATCTTTTTAATGTTATACTTTAATTAATTAAATCTTAACATTCTAATTTAATTAATTAAAAGTTAACATCAACTAATCACATAAAAATTGTCACATTATAATTACTCGCTAATTATAATTTCATGTAACAATTACCACATAACTTCATCTAATTTAATTATCCCAATTAGATTAGAACTATAACATACCATCATTACATATTAATTAAATTAAATATTAAATATTTATTTAATTAATATATTACACTTAATTATATTACTCCATAATAGTCATATAATTTATTTATTTAACTCAATAAATAAATAAATTAAAATATTTATTATTCAATAAATATTAAAATTAATATCTAAAATCCTTTTTTACACTAAATCACATATTTCATAATATATGACACATATACACATACTCCAACTCAAAACATCTCATAATAAGAATTTTATTTATGAAATTCTCATTTATTAATTCTTAAAAAAATTCGGGTTGTCACAACATCAATATGACTCTAGCTCAGATCATGAAGAAAGTAAAGGAGACTCCAGTCCTGCGGATGACGTGCCAGAATATTTTCACATCCCTTATCCTGTTCAACGCAAGAGAAGAATAGTGGTAGAAGTTGATGAAGAACCACTAGATGTTCTTCCAAAAAAAGGGATTAACCATGGAAATGGAAGGCTGAATGTGGTGAAAATGACTGCAGCACATCTACTCAACAATCGTGAAACTATAAAGCTAGACACTTCAACCTTGATATATGATACTGAAATCAAGGATCATGCGATAAGATGGTTTCATCCTCATATGCCATGGGTAAAGGCATCCCTCACAGGAGACAACAGCTATTTCTCATGGTGCTTCTCTCACCTCCCCAACCTAGAGCTGGTGGCACAGAATTTTCCAAGGGTGAAGAAGTTTGCAACTCTGCTAATGAAAGACCAATCTCATTTTAAGGTCTATAGACATGCTGAAAATCATTACATTCCCTACGAATGTCGAGCAGACTCTGATGGCAAGAGGATCATACCAAAGACTATGATCGTAGAGTTCCCTCACTCTACCAATGAAGATGACTATGCTGAGTTTGAGAAATTCTATGCTAATCTGACAGTGCTGAATGATAGTACTCCAACCTTCAACAACGATTGGTACTCAACGATCTACCAGATTCTCATAACCTTTGAAAGATTGTCCAAGAGTGAAAATCGTAGAGTTCAATCTAATGATCAGTAGGAGGCTGATCAACCAGCTGCTCAGAAAGAGGATGAACAACATGATGCCAGATATCTTTAAGAGCAAGAGCTTCAGAAGAACTCAGAAGAATTTATTGAGGAAATCTCTCTAATTGGTGCAGAAGTCAAGGATATGTCAACAGCAGAAGACAATGAGCTGTCAAAAAGGCTTCAAGCTAGACTCTCAGACATATCCCTCAAGCTTCAACTAAGGGATCAAGCTTTTCTGAAGACTATGAGTGATCAGAAGAAAGAAGCTTTACGAGCTCAGAAGGCTAATGAAGGCCAAATCCTTTCTCTCTCTGACAAGATTGACGATCTAAAACAGTCTCTCTCCCTCCAACTTGAGCTAAGCCAACAAAAACTCAAAATTAAGGTTGGTAACTCATCTCACCTGATGGAGCAGCTTATATCAAACATGGAGCAGCTGTCTCAAGTGATTAATGACAAAAAGGGGGAGAAAAAGATACATCAAAAGAGACATAGAAAGAGGCATTCAAGAAAGAGCAAGGAGAGAAGAATGAAGGAAGAAAAGAAGACCAAGAGCAGAGAGGCAAAGGAGCAGAAGAAGAAGAAAGTAGCAGCAGAAGAAGAGTCATCATCTGAGGGGGAGCCAAAAGATGATGACCCCATGAACACAGAATCTGAGGGGGAGCCAGACAAAGGAGAGCATGCAACTGAACCAAAGCCTGATCAAGAAAAAGAAGTGGAGCATGCATCTGAGGGGGAGCAGAGGAAAGAAGAAAAAGAAGAAAGAAAGATGAGTAGCTGAATAGATAATCAACAGACATCCTAGAGACATACATGGAGCAGAAAAGGTACATCTCTATCTAGTTAGGTATGTTCTGGATCCAGGATGTATAGTGTCATAGTTTATGTAATTTCATACTATCATCAATGACATTCATGATTATCTGTTTTAGAAATACAGCTACTCACTGTATATAAGATTCATTCATCTCATACATATGAACTGATTATTTTTGTCATAATCAAATAGGGGGAGATTGTTGGGAATATACATGAGAATGTTATTCCTATTTTATATGATTTGATTATGATATAAATGAATGAATATGCAAGTATGCTTGCATTGATGAAAGCTGTAAAGTCCTTTGATAGATAATAGGAATATATGTACAAGGACTTAGAATCAAAATGATCAAATATGTTAGGTTGATCCTACATAAGCAAAACAGCTTTGTAAAGTCCTTAAAAAGAAATAATGTACAAGGACTATAAATATAGATAGATCAAGCTTGTTAGGTTGATCTTATACAATATAATAGATAGGCTTGTCTGATTGTCGAGCACTGCACCAGCATCGTAGTCTTCCAGGAGAGACAAGGAAGACTCGAGAACTATTAAGGCAGAATCGTAGTCTGCAAGGATAGTAGATCTCCAAGTTCGTAGTCTTCCAGGAGAGACGAGAAAGAATCGTAGTGTGTCGAGAAGAACTTTCTCAGAGCTATAGTCTGCTGAGGAAGTCATGTTTAGAATCGTAGAGACAGCCTGTTTATGAGCCGACTGAGCGTTTGCCAGAGCTAAGTCAAGAATCGTAGATTACACTTGAAGTAGTGGAGTCTACTGATCATATCAGAGGCAGGGATCGTAGTGGAGCCAGATCAGACGAGGACAGCAAGCATGAAGGCAGAAATCGTAGTCTGTCAAGATCTGATCTCGGAGTCGTAGTGTCTGTAGAAACAAGGCTAAATCATAGTCTGCAGGACTAAGGCATCTACAGAGGTTGCTCACAATGCCAAGGCAGAATCGTAGTGTCAACATGATTCTCAACAGATGAGCACTCTCATAGAATCCAAAGATGAAGCCTCTAGTTTGAGTTGTAAAGATACATTCCTCCTTAAGGAAACAAGAGAGCACTCAAAGAATGGCAGGCAAGCTAACGGAAGATCTAAGCACCAACTCAATCGTTATCCAGGTTGAGTTGTGAAGTCATTCGAGATAAAGTCTTCCACAAGCTGATCAGAAGAAGACTTCAGATAAAGTAACTGACTAGAGAAAGTTAGCAAGTGCAGTAACTATCATGAAACAGAAGATAATGATCTTGCGATTAACCAGGATCGTAGTGTTTGCCAAACAAGCAGGAACTGATGTAGTTTACATAGAGATACTGGCCAGCTTATGAAGAACAAGATAGAAGTGATTAAGCATGGGTCAGACCATTGTTGATAGGTGAACGGGAGATCACCAGGAGAAAGAGAGCTGGGTATGCCACAAATCTGATGTGTCTTACTATTCAGAAGGAGTCCAGAACGACAAGTCAAGGCTATCAGTTCTTGAGATCAGTCAAGGCAAGCAGAAGTGTTGAAGCACTATACAAGAGAAGGAAGAGGTGTTCTACATTGCATATCTAAAGAACACTCTTCAGAATCGTAGTGTTGTCTCAACCAGTCAAAGAGCAACATTCAACAAGACACACTACGATCAAAGGTCCAAGAACATCTGCATCAGAATCGTAGAGTTCGGGCATCTGAATATTGAAGCACTAGCAACGTCTCAATATGAAGACTGACATCCAAATGTTGCTAATTAAGAGCATCGATGCAAAAGGATAACTCCTGTAGATTCGAATCAAAGAATCAGAAAAGAGAAATAAAGGTGACTACCAGCCTAACACAGAATAGTGACATCTCTGAGGCGGTAGGTGAAGTAGCAGACTGATGTGTCAGTAAAGTCAAAAAGGAGATGTCACGTCACATCAGCAGTCTGCACCAAATAACTCGAGATCTGCGAAGCAATTCAAATAGCTCCCAACGGCTATATTCCAACGGGAATATTGTGAGGGAATATATAACAGCTAGAGCTTCAAAGATCAAGTGTTTTTGCGTTGTAGAATCGTTGAGTTGTTGGAATGCTATACTGTTGACTCTATGAGTTCCACCAGAGCTGAACAGAACAAGTCTTCAGTGGCAGTGAGATTACGAAGGTGAAAGTGAAGCAGACTTGAAGAAGGATTGAACAGAATAAAGATTCACTCAACAAGGATGAGAATACCATTGAAGATGATAGCCAAGCTGAGAGCTGAGAAAGCCTTGAAGATAGCATTCAAGAAAGTGGCTAAGTATAATGAAGATCAGAAGAGCCACTCTATGGATCAGCATGAAGAACAAGAAGCTGAAAAGGAAAAGATGCAGAACCATGTCTGCTTATCTATGAAGAAGGGTTCAAGGAATGCTAAGGACCAGAAGAAGGTGACCCACAATGAAAAGCCTTAGCAGTCCTATATGGTGATGGTGCACAGCTGACATCGGATGAAGATGGGCTTAACAGAGTGAAGAACAGCTGCACCAGAGAAGAAAAGGTCCAGACTCAAAGCAGAATGCTGAGGACCAAGCCAAGCTGCTAAGTACAAAGATGATCAAGCTTAAAGACATCTTAGCAGCAAAGCACAAACAACAACAACAACTACAACAACGAGTAGCCAGAGCCTGAGGGGTCCTTGTCCAGAGGGACTAAATGAGTTCCAAGACTGTAGGTCTTGAAGAGTTCTTAGTGAACTAGAGGAGTTCCAAGTCAGAGGACTTGAAGAGTTCTTAGTGAACTAAAGGAGTTCCATGTCAGAGGACTTGAAGAGTTCTAACTGAACTGAAGTTCCAGGGCTGCGGGCCTTGAAGGAATCTTAGTGATTCAGGGTGTTGCCCTTCCTTAGTGGATTTCCTGCGAGAGTGCAGAAGAGTGGATTAGGAGCTTGTGTCTCTGAACCACTTAAAACCCCTTGTGTTTTTTACATTCTGTCATTTACTTTCTGTCATTATATTATGTACTTAATTGCTATAACTGCTATGTGTGTAATAACTACTTACAACTAAACTAACTCCAAAAACAATGTATCAATGTTTATCAATATATCAATGAAGGGGACATTTAACTTATTCCGATATGCTTGAAATGATTCTTATGTTTGTCATATGCTAACTTCTTAGCAATACAAAATAAAATGGAAAAGAGTTTTAAAATAAAAACCAAAGGATCTATTCAACCCCCCTTCTAGATCTATTGTGTGCCTACTGGGAACTAACAGGTACTCTTTGGCCAGTAGTGCAAAGATGAATTGTTGACTGGTATGATCATGACCATTGAGTTTACAATTGGATATCTTTAGCTTAAGTGCAAAGGTGAATTGATCAACATGGTTATAAATGTTGTTTCTATAAATTCTGAAATGATTAGATATTCTTTGAGATTTGAATATCTTTGGTCCGTAGTACAAAGATGAGCTGTTGATTTATGAATATCTTTGGCCTGTAGTGCAAAGATGAACTATTAATGAATATCTTTGGCCTATAGTGCAAAGATGAGCTGTTGATTTATGAATATCTTTGGTCTGTAGTGCAAAGATGAACTATTGATGAATATCTTTGGCCTGTAGTGCAAAGATGAGCGGTTGATTTGTGAATATCTTTGGCCTGTAGTGCAAAGATGAGCTATTGATGAATATCTTTGGCCTGTAGTGCAAAGATGAATGATTAATTATTGAATATCTTTAGCCCGTAGTGTAAAGATGAATTGATTAGCATGATTATGAACAAGAACTGTGATTTGGTATAACCATGATCTTTGGTGTTTCAAGTAAAGACGGGTGATGAAAGTTATCTTCGTACTGGGTGCGAAGAGGAATTTAGCAACACAATTATGATTATGAAGTATTCACATGATTGTGGACAGAAAATGTTGATTGATGTTATAGGGATAAAACATTGTTGGTGGACTTTTAACATGGAGAAGATAATAGACATTATGGTCTATTTGACTCTTCTAATGGATTATTCGTTCCGCTGCAACTATGGTTGAAAAGTTTTATCATCTACCATATGTTCTACATATCTAAGTTATTTTCTTTAGTTATGATATTCTTTACTAGGCTATTTGTGCTCACCCTTTTGCTTCACAATTCCTTTCAAGTAATAAGAGTGTAGCGGGGTCGAGCGGGGATAACAGGAAAATAGAAAGATGGTCGATAGCTATTGAAGTTTTCCATAAAACAGTATGATAATAATTATATTGAGAATTTAAAATGTGTGTGTCGTATTTTATACGTCATTTAACCGTTGATTTTGGTGAACCGAATAGGGTGAGGTGAACCCAACTTTGGAATGGTGTTTTGCCACTATCATACAAGATGTCTAATGACATATGACTTCGTGTTATCATAAGACAGGGTTGTGTACATCCACTTGCTGGTTATTTCTATGAGCACTACCTATATAATCTGGGAGTATGGTTGAAATATAATTCACAGTTGGAGTCAATGGAGATAATTATATGGCAAGAGAAAATTCACCATTGGAATGAACAGGATAGTAATCTTCTCGTTCTTCTTTGGGGTCTATTGGGTCAACCAAGGTTAATTCTCAAGTCATACGATATCTATTATAACTTAGAAGCATGGCCTCCCATGTACAAAGGTTTCCTTGAGCATTTTCCAAATATTTTAATTCCTAAAACAGTTATTGACTGTACCTTTATGTAACGTATCATTGATAAGGAGTGTGGGTACTGTATTCGTATTAAAACTCACACTTTATGTGTGGTCGTATTGTGTACGATAAATTGATATAAAAGATTTATATTTGGATTCTGTACCATGTATTTCTTGGCGACTCAGAATGGGTTGTGTATTGAACCTATTTTGGGGGCATCACAATACTATTTTAATATAATATTATAATAATATATTTGAATGCATATTATTGTCATAGAAGATATTCATGGAAAAATAAGTCAAACTTAAAACAAACGCCTCATGCTAAACCCCTCTATTTATATCAAAAATTTGAACAAACATTTACCATACATCACTTATTTTTAATCAACGCATTTTCAATCTTTCAATCATTATTCACAATTAATATTATAGATTCACAATACTGATAACCAGATCGTTCCTAGAAAAGAGGTGACATTCCGTATAAACGGCGCATAATTAGACAACCTTTTTCCTCGTTAGAACACTCGGGATATTGTCAATAATGCTAACTGGTCTAATAATATCATATCTGTAACGCCCCCCAAAATCCAGACTATTTCGCTCCGGATTCTTGTGCATTAACAATACTATCTCATTCTAACTCTATATCATTATTCAATATTATAATCGATAAAATGCGTATAATTTTAAAACTTTTTATAACTTTCTTTCATATTCTGAATTTGCATTACAATTCAGCTTTATACTTACAATCAATCCTCATATATATAGATATTAAAACTCAGTTATTTAAATCTTTTCTCAATTACAAAATTCACAACCTTTAACATCTACACATATGTTCAGTGTTGTATGTGAACGTAAGGTTCAACTTTTGATATGTATTTCTTCTGCTAACCCTTTTCTATCGTCATCCATCAACTATGTGCTTCATGTAGCAGATGGTTTCTCAACAGTATGTAGTATCCACAATCTACGCTAGCTTTTGTATAATGCATTCATCATATACTTTGACCTTACAAAGTAACTATATAATTACTTCTTAATTCTAAATCGAATAACCTTGATTCATAACTCAGAGTTTACATAATTTAGCTTACATATATTGTAAACTGTCATCATAGCTTAATATAACTTCAACTAAAGAAAACAATTAAAAGCTTTCCTTTACACGCACCACTAATCTTTATCATCATAATAGCTAAAGATTCGCATCGCATCTTTAATCTGCAAATTATTGCAAGTTTCAGCACAACGGCCCAACAAGTCTAACAGTGTTCATGCATCATATTTCATACATACTACACATTTCAGTCATGCATCATGTTCCTCATGCTATGCATTTTATATATGCATCATAAATCTTATGCAAAGTGACTACATACACTTCATACATTTCTTGGTATGCATTTTTATTTGCGAGCTTCCAATTTTATCATATTGCACTTAGATCATACATCATATATTATCAAACTTAATATTTCTCACAATTCTCAAATCACATATCACAATTAAATTGAGTTTCCATAACTCAATTAACTGTAGTCATAATTTGACTTTGCAATCCATATAACATTGTAATTCAAAACATGTACTTATAAAGATTTCATCATAACACGATAATGATTGCACATAACCAATATCAAGTTAACGTAGTACAAACGAAATAATGAGTTTAATTAACTCTTTCATGTTTATTAAAACAAAGATACTTAATCACTTTATTTATGAATTTTGATTCATAATAACTTCATTGGCATTCAAGGCTTATTATTCAAATTATATTATTATTTTATTAATATAATTTTAACTTAATCTCAATTAATTAATTAATTTCCTTCGCCTCCATATTTCATTTCGTAATTAACTCAAGTTAACTAATTCAATAGCTTAATTGACTATTAACTTTTTCGTTCTAAATATATGAATATATTTCATACTTATATATACACATTAAATTCACCACTTAAATCACACACACACACACACACATATATATATATATATAATTATACATTCAAACCTATTACGTCTCACAATAAGAATTTTATTTATTAAATTCTTATTTTAATAATTTTCGAAAATCTTGGTTATCACACTGCCAAAAAAAATATTTGAAGAACATCATGAACCATCTTTATCTTCGTCGTCCATGCATGAGTTTAATTAATTTCTAAGTTAACATCTGCAGGCGACATTGTCTTGTTGATCTTCGCATTCTGAGCTGTGCATGCGTTTTTCCTTGAACGCATGGCGCAAATGCATTTGTCCTGTAAGTAAAAACAAAATTAGGTTAAACATTCTTGTTTATCTATAGAATGGGACAAGAAAAGAAAAGAGTACTGGAAAAGAGAAGAAAGATTTAGCAATTACTACAAAGATTGATCATTGATCAAAGATCAAGATGTTGTGTACTTCTCTGTCAACAACACTTTATGTTTCTTCTTTTCTCTATCTTGAGAGAACTGCATAGAGAAACTTGTAAGATTTAATTCGAGAATTGAAGTATATTTTAGGACATTGCATGCTTTTATTCTTCTTTCTATCTGCTTAGAGAAATGTTTGGAGAACTTAAAACTTTATTGGAGAAATGCATAGGAAATTTTAACTACAACCAAGTCAAAGAGGCTGATAGCACTTTAGTCCCTTAATATTTCAACCGTGTTATAATTGAGACCCTAATCATGTACTAATCCTTTCGATTAAGACCCTGAGTACTGTTTAGTAAGCACGATGGACCTAATTGATAATCCGTTAGGTGTTTTACTTGGAAATGATGACGTGGCAACTCATTCTGGCAAAAATTAGGCCGTGTATCCATAATTTAACAATACTTGGGGGTTCATTTAAGGCTTAATTTATAGAACGAATGAAACTTTGAGAGACTAAATTAAAGTGTTATTAGTCCAGTCAAAAATTTGGAGGATAAAACTTATAGCTTGCATTTTCCTTTAAATTGGCGCTTGCATAACTTTATAAAAAATACTACATCATTTTCAAAATTAGAGATACATTTTGACTCTTTAGAGTCAATTAGCAAAATCCTGAAATTAAAAATTGATTTGAAGTTATTTAGTTTTAATACAAACAAATATAACAATTGTTGTTTTCAAACTTGAATGAAATTATATCAATTTTAAGTTTTAGGATTTTGCGAATTGACTTATAAAAGTCAAAATGTATCTTTAATTTTGGAATGGGGGAATAAGTTTTAGCCTTTAAAATAAACTATTACAAAAAGATAATGGAGTAAAATTAATGTAATTAAGTGAATCAAATACTACCTCCGTCCAATAGACCTGCTTAATTAATTATGACATGGTAGATTAACATATGTTAAGAATATTAATAAATATATATTACTCATTTAACATATTTGATACCATTAGTATACTACCTTACGAAAATATATGTATATGAAGGGATTAAATGATATAATTAAGAGTATTGATACAGAATATGACGTTCATTGGCTTATTCAAGAGTACATTTGGAATAAAGTTAAAGTAGCCGACACCTTCTTACAGCATCAAAGTAAAGAGTTTCTAGCTGCTTTTAGTTTCATGGTCAATAGTTGTACTAGTATATATTAGATCACAGGGAACATGATAAGAAATAGAAACCAAACAGCTGATAGGGTTAGTATTTAGTAACAGATTTAGTCATGTAGGGGTGGGGGATAATAACACTTTTGTCTAATTTAGAGAAAGACAAAGTGATCAAACCCAGCCTTTCTCAGTCAAAGATCTTAGAGCAGTGCAAGCAACGAATATATCAGTAATATATATTTTTAATCCTCTCTCAATATATATTGGTGTCGTCGTGTCGATCCATAGCAAATAATATCTTTAAGGTATAATTGGACACCAGATCTTACAAAATCTATTAGAAAATCTGACGGTCAAAATTAAAATAAATAAAAAACAAAACTGTTGGGAAGCTTAACCAAATTTATAAATATAACATTCTAGATTGTTCTTAATTAATATTAGTACATGAATTAGTGATATCTAAATACATGATAAATGTATGTACATGAATGTATTTAAGTGTTAGGTTCATGTACATGTATTTGATCATTATTAATGTGGCTCTAGAAGTATCCTAGGAGTCCTATAAATATCCTTGTACTTTGTTCATTTGAAGCAAGAGAGAAAGAGTTCAATTCATATATATAAATCATATTTTCTCCTTCTTTGAGGCAACAAATTGGCATCAGAGCCAGTTAAAAAAAAGGGGGATCCGAAGTCTAAATTGGCAACTAACAAGTCAAGGAAGTCACATGCTTTACATTATGGTGCATGTACAGTTTATACAAAGCTGAAAAATTTTGAAGCCTTATTTTAAAGCAAGTTATTGTTAGTGGCGGTCCTACATTATAATCAGGATCAAAGGTGTCTCCGAGCAGATTTTAATTTTCTTGTCACAAGTACACAACAAAATAATTATATTGTTGTTTATGATGGCAAATTCCAACAACATGGCTTCACTTATTCCTCGATTTGGTGGAGAAAATTATGATTATTGGAGAGACAATATAATGTTATTGCTCAAATCAATGGATCTATGGAATATTGTGGATGAAGGATATGAGGATTCCGAAAACGAAGATGTTTTGACACAAGCGCAGAAAAATAATTTGAAGGAGAATCGAAAGAAGGACAGCAAGGCAAGACGCGTCTCCAAATTTATCAAACAATTGAGATGCCGGTGTATGAAAGAGTTACTAAAGCTAAAAGTTCAAAGGAAGTTTGGAAGATTATTCAAGTTACATACAAAGGTGAGGAAAAGGTAAAAAAGGTACGCCTCCAAACTTTAAGAAAAGAATTTGAAAAATTAGAAATGAAAGAGAATGAAAGTATTTCAGATTATTTTACAAGAGTTAATTCAGTTGTTAATCAAATGGCATCCAATGGTGAAGTTTTAGTTGATGAGAAAGTTGTTGAAAAAATTCTTCGTAGTTTACCACCAAAATTTGATTATGTTGTGGTAGCTATTGAAGAATCAAAAGATCTTTCATCTCTTTCTATACAAGATTTGCAAGGGACTTTGAAGGCTCATGAAGTAAGGATAAATCAAAGAAATCTTTCTCCTCTTCCTGATCAAGCTCTTAAATCCCAAGTTTCATTTACGGGAGGCCGTGGTTTTCACTATGGTCGTGGTCGCGGTCGTAATGGCAACTTCAGAGGTAAAGACTTTCATTTTCAAGGCAGAGGAAGAGGCTATACAAATGATTTAAATGAAGGTGGAGAAAATCTGATCAAAAATTTCCAAAGAAGAAGAGGTCGTGGTTATCAAAGTGGCAGTGGCTATCAAAGAGGAAGAGGTCGTGGCTATTTTGAATGTTACCATTGTCATAAACCCGGTCATACATATAAAGAATGTCGTTTTAGAACGGAGGGAACACAAAATAAGACCGGATTGATGCATGAAAACAAAACTGATGAAAGAGATGTGCAGGATACTTTATTGCTGGCAATCCAAGGTGATAATATGGATGATGTTTGGTATTTAGACAGTGGCGCAAGCAAACATATGACCGAAAATAAGAATTTATTTTCAGACTTGGTTGAATCTAACCATGGACAGGTAAAAATTGGAGATGACAGAGCCTACAAAATTCAAGGTGTTGGTGAAGTTATTTTTCAAACAAAGTCTGGTAAAGTGGAGAAGATGTCTGAAGTTTATTATGTTCCTGGTTTAAAAAATAATTTGCTTAGCACCGGTCATCTTTTGAAGAAGGGGTTTGATATTCCTTTTCATGATAATGCTTGTTTTTTGTCGAAGAAAAATCAGTTGATAGTAACAAATTGGTATCAAAGCTAACATTTCTTGTTTCTCTACCATTGATAAAGGAATTTCCAAGTTGTGGCATGACAGGTATGGTCATTTAAATTATGACAGCCTAAAATTGCTAGCAACAAAGAAGATGGTTGAAGGTCTTCCTCAAATTAATCAAACAAATCAGATTTGTGAAGGATGTCAACTTGGAAAACAACATAGAGAACCATTTCCTCAAAAATCTTCGTGAAAATCAAAAAGCCTGTTGGATTTAGTTCATTCAGATTTGTGTGGACCAATGCTGGTTACTTCTCATGGAGGTAACAAATATTTTATTACATTTGTTGATGATTTCTCGTAAAAAGTTTGGGTTTATTTTCTCAAAGAAAAATCTAAATCATTTCAAGCCTTTAAGGAATTCAAAGCTGAAGCTGAAAAATTTTCTGGTTGTCAAATTAAAACAATAAGAACCGCCGGAGGTCGTGAATACCTTCCAATTGAGAAATATTGTAAAAATGATGGAATTAGGCATGAATTGACAGTAAGGCATACACCACAAAAAAATGGTGTTAGTGAAAGAAAAAATCGAACCATCATGAAAATGGCAAGATGCATGCTGAAAATGAAAAAGTTAGAGAAAGAGTTTTGGGCAGAAGCTGTATCCTGTGCTGTTTATTTGATTAACAGGTCTCTTACAAAAAGTCTGAACAATTGCACACCTCATGAAGTATGGTATGGGTTGAAGCCAAAAGTTAGTCACCTGAGGACTTTTGGATGTGTTGCTTATGCACATATTCCGGATGCATTAAGGAACAAGTTGGATGATAAAGCAGAAAGGTGTATTTTTATCGGCTACAGTGAAAGGAGCAAAGCTTACAAGCTGTACAATCCAGTGACACAGAAGATTGTGATTAGTCGAGATGTCCGATTTGATGAAAATTCTTCATTTAATTCAGGAGTTGATTTTTCTAAAAATTGGCCAAGTTTTTGTGATACTAATGATGATTCTCAAGATGAAAGTGAGCCTATTTCTCCAAGATACTCTTCTTGTGGAAACTCCCCTCAAAGCACTCCTCAAAGAAGAACAAAAAGCTTAAGAGAAATTTATGAGTCAACTGAGAAAATTGATCCAGATGATACTGTATTTTTTACCTTCTTTGCAGGAGAAGATCCAATTTCTTATGATGAAGCATCAAAAGAAGAAAAGTGGAAACTAGCAATGAAAGAAGAAATGAAAGCTATAAAAAAGAATGAAACGTGGGAGCTTACAAATTTGCCTCCGAACAAGAGTTCTATTGGTGTAAAGTGGGCGTATAAAACAAAAATGAATTCAGATGGCTCCATCAACAAAAACAAGGCGAGGCTAGTTGCAAAGGGCTATAAGCAAAAGGAAGGAGAAGACTTTACTGAGGTATTCGCTCCAGTTTCTATACTTGACACTGTTCGTTTGCTTATCTCACTTGCAGCTCAAAATAATTGGAGTATATTTCAAATGGATGTGAAATCTGCATTTTTGAATGGTTTTTTGGAAGAAGAAGTTTATGTTGAGCAGCCACCTGGTTATGTGAAGAAGGGAGAAGAAAATAAAGTTTACAAATTGAAGAAGGCACTTTATGGACTGAAACAGTCACCAAGAGCTTGGTATAGCCGAATCAATTCGTACTTTGAACAAAGTGGTTTTTGGAAATGCCCGTACGAGCCCACTCTCTACATCAAAGGCACATCACAAGAAAGCTTCATGGTTGTAAGTCTTTATGTTGATAATCTCATTTTTACTGGAAATAATTTGAAAGTGTTGAATGATTTTAAAGCCTCCATGATGAAAGAATATGAAATGACAGATTTGGGTAAGTTACATTACTTTCTTGGCATTGAAGTTCAACAAACCAAGAAAGGGATTTTCATTTCACAAGAAAGTTATGCAAAAGAAATTTTAAGAAAATTCAGAATGGAGAATGCAAATCCTGTGTCAACTCCATGTATCACAGGGTTAAAATTAAGTAAAGAAGGTGAAGGCAAGCTTGTGACTTCTACTATGTTTCGAAGTTTGGTTGGAAATTTGATATATTTGACTGCAACTAGACCAGATATCATATTTGCAGTAAGTCTAGTAAGCAGGTTCATGGAGAAACCAACTCTAATCATTAGGAGACTGCAAAAAGGATTCTGCGATATGTCAAAGGAACCATTGATTATGGTATTTTTTATCAAGCTAGTATTTCGATTAATCTTGTTGGATATACTGACAGTGATTTAGCAGGAAGCGTTGATGATAGTAAAAGCACTTCGGGCTATGTTTTTAGTCTTGGAAGTGGCCCAATTTCATGGTGTTCGAAGAAACAATCTGTTGTTGCTCTTTCTACAATGGAATCTGAATATATCGCTGCTTCTTTAGCAGGATGTCAAATTGATTGGCTCCAAGGAATTTTGGAGTGTCTGAAGCATAAGCAGATCAGTCCAACAATACTATTTTGTGACAATAGTTCAACTATTTCAGTAACAAAGGATCCAGTACTTCATGGAAGAACGAAACATATTCGTATTCGATTTCATTTCTTAAGAGAGTTGGTAAAAGAAGGCATTATTCATGTGGAGTATTGCAGGACGGAAGATCAGTTAGCAGATATGTTCACTAAGCCTTTAAGCGGAGAAGTTTTCAAGAGAAATATTGCATGTTTGGGAATAAAAAGCAAATTTGGTTTACGGGAGGCATTGTTGGGAAGCTAAACCAAATTTATAAATATAATATTCTAGATTGTTCTTAATTAATATTAGTACATGAATTGGTGATATCTAAGTACATGATAAATGTATGTACACGAATATATTTAAGTGTTAGGTTCATGTACATGTATTTGATCATTATTAATGTGGCTCTAGAAGTATCCTAGGAGTCTTATAAATATCCTTGTACTTTGTTCATTTGAAGCAAGAGAGAAAGAGTTCAATTCATATATATAAATCATATTTTCTCCTTCTTTGAGGCAACAAAAACCTTCCACAACACAATATTACAGAATAACTTAACCAAGTATTGTGGAGAAGAAGTAATTGTTTTAGTGTTAATTCGAAATTAATAATTTTTTCCATTTGCAACACTGATGTTAAGTTGTTTCCCAATATAGTATTGTAGCAGAAGGGCTTATTTTCTTTTAAATCATAACTATTAGGTTTTGTACTAGCTAGTCTGTGTAAGATTTGGTGAACATTTAAGTCCTATAACTCTCATTTATATATATAAATCAAGAAAAAAGGTAGGTAGCTAAGACGAGTAAAACAATGACAAAAGCTTAAACTTTCTATGCACATCATGCACGATCGATACCTTCACTATATATGATCACCTGCAAAAACCCTAATTAATTCTAACATATTTGATGTATATGATTTTAAAAGTTACCAAGGGACTGTGAGATTAATTATCCACTAACAAGCTTTGCATGTTGCATATCTTAAAGCTTAAACCACCTTGCTTTTCTTTCTTTTTAGTGAAAGAAAAGAGGTGGTGAAAAAACTGAAGGAAAATGCTTTTATAACTAATTATGGCCTCGAATTTCATGCTTCTTCCCAAGTCAAATTACCAGTGATATGTGCCAATAAAGTTAATAGTGAGTGTACTTGATAGCTTATATTTGAGACTAAATAGATCTTCATAATTAAATTGAGAAAGAGTAATTAAGAAAGAAAACTGAAATCTGTCATTAGGCATGCATCATGTTAACGCTCGTTTGGCTAAGCTGTTTGAATCACGTTGGAATGGACTTACAACCTGCACAAGGAAGAAAACACCTAGACTTGACAGCGATGTGCCACCTGGTGATAGCTTCGATGTGAGAGTAAGTGAATATTTAAACTAATGTTAACAATAGAGGAAGTAGAGCTTGAGTGTTCAGAAATGCATTACCCTTTACCTCTTTGCATGGAGAGCTATTTATAGTGCCTTAAAACCAATCGTAGGAGGACAAGTGTCACACTAAGCTAGCCCAGGACCCAACTCCTTTCCCCCAACCAAGAGTTGTGTATATGAGAGCATGGGTTGCTTTGCTTAGTGTTTAATTTGTGTGATAAGTGTTATGCTTGATAGCTACTTGTCCACTTAGGTCTCCCACTATCCATTTGTATGATTGTCATAGTGACAGGTGTCAAGGAGCTATCAAATTGAATGTTAATAACAGAAGCCCCATTTTGGCTGAAGCCAAGTTGTTGATAAAGTATACTTCAGACGCTGTAAGTCCAAAGGAGACTAGTTTTATGAGACTCTTTAATGTATATTGCTTCGGGTTATACTCCGGCTGTTGGCTTCGGCTGTGGAAGAATTTATAAAAATAATCCTTGGGCTTCTTAGCTACAGCTTCGGCTGTATACCCTATCATTTGCCTCCACTCCCTTATTTTACTTTTAAGTAAGCTGGGGGAGTTGAAGTATTAAATGGTTTGTTTCGAAGTTGACCGAAGTCCTTCAACCGTGTAAACGATTCAAATTTGTCGAAGTAGTTACTATCAATGATCGTGCATGTCTTCTGAGGAGACATGTCTAATAAAAACTGCTGTTACGACAATAATTATGGCGCAACCCGATTTCTAAGGCATTTTCCTAGAATGACGTGCAAATAATGTAATTATTTTGAATTTCATCTCAATCCACATGGTTGAGGGAGCGTTAATCCTAATCTTTCTATCCATATTTCTTCCTGTAAATAGTTATATTTGATTGTGCATAATGTCTAGTTTGGGAGAGGGTTTTATTTCTGTTCTTGGCTAGTCTAGAGTACTAATACCTTAGAGGAACAATTTGTGAAAGAAATGGTTGGGACGTCCAATCAACCACCCCATAGGCTTAACCATATATTTGATAGTGATATATTTCCTTTTCATAACCCAATTGAATGATCAAATGAGGGTGAAGAAGAAAGGAATGCTTATGTCAGATCAAATGAGGGGGCAACGACACGGGTGAAGAAGAAGGGAATGCTGCAGCCAGGTGCGATGTCAGTTAGTAATCCATCCGATATTATGAACGAATTTGTGAGGGCAGAGGATGAAAAAAGTCATAGCGGAGCTTTCGCACAGAAAAAACATATTTTATCCCGAACAACAAATCTTTTGTAAAACCTAATGTGCCTAATTTAATGTATAATACTTTCTATATATCCTTTCGAAATCTTATCAAATTAGTCTTCCGAAACCAAGAGAGAGTATTTTTTAAAAGCCTACACTTCAGAAATGGGCTTCAGCTCTTCTTATTGCAGTTCATAAAAGATTTTCTTAGCTTGACAAGTTGTGGCTTAGTAAAGTTAGCGCAGAACTCCTTTGTGCTTCTGTCTGCTTTCTTAGCCCACTGTCATGAAAAGAACATCACGCTAACCGAAGCCTATTTCTTTTATACCTTTAAATTTGTAAAATCTTGAGAGTAAGACATTTAATTATTAGTTTAGTAGACAAGATGATAGACCTATTCGGAAAAAAACAACTTCTAGTAATAAAGGTTGACATTCAGAATGGGTTTTTATTTGTGGCCCTGATACTGCTTGACTCCCCGGCCCGATGCAAATCTCTGGTCTTCATTGCACAATTGAGTATAAAGTTCCATCCGAAGAGGAGGAAAAGTACAGTGAATTTCTTCTGCTCTTAGCAGGCCAGTCTTGGGAATATGAGCTTCTCTTTGATCAACAATGGGTAGTTGATCATGGAAGTGAGTCCTCGTTCATATGGCGTTTTATTAATTGTGTTGCTGTTTTCTTGATGTTTTTATATATAATTAATAACCTGATTTTTATCCTTGTTGATGCTGGCTTTGTAGTTTTAAGTTTTGCTGCCAAACATGGTGTGGATTGATAGATAATTAGGAAGAGAATATATTTTTAGAGAGGAAGTGAAATATATAACTTTTAAGAATAGAAGAACACTTTGATTTCACTTGCTTGAAATGATCCAAGTACATTACTATTTATAGGACTCATATGATACTTCTAGAGCTACATTAATAATTACTACATGACCACATTCATGTACATGAACCTAACCATTACATGTTCCAAGACATTTCAAATACATGTATCATGTACTTAGACATTATCCATTCATGTACTAATATTAATTAAGATAATTCTAGAATATATTTATAAATTTGGTTTAGTTGCTAACAAGGCCTCCCGTAAACCAAATTTATTCTTCACTCCGAGCTTCTCGATTTGCCTCTTGAAAACTTCTCCAAAAATAGGTTTTGTAAAAATGTCAGCTAGCAGCTCCTCAGATTTACAATACTTGATGTTAATAATTCCGTCATTCACAAGTTCCCTTAAGAAATGATATCGAATGCGAATATGCTTTGTCTTTCCATGAAGAACCGGATTTTTGGTAACTAAAATTGTTGAGTGTTATCACAAAACAAAGTTGGATCAGCTTCTTGCTTTTGCTTGAGATACTTCAAAATTCCTTCTAACCAAACTAGATGACATCCATCATGTGCAGCAGCTATATATTCAGCTTCAGTTGTCGAAAGAGCAACAATTGGTTGTTTCTTTGAACTCCAAGAAATAGCTCCGCTTCCAATATTGAAAACATAGCCTGAAGTACTTTTGTTATCATTAATACTTCCTCCAAAATCACTATCTGTGAATCCAGTAAGACTAACTTGAATACCAGCTTCATAGAAAATTTCATAATCAACTGTGCCTTTCACATATCTAAAAATTCGTTTTGCTGCTTCCCAATGTTCTGAGTGAGGCTTCTCCATAAACCTGCTAATCATACTAACAACAAACATTAGATCTGGTCTTGTGGCAGTTAAATACATCAAATTTCCAACCAAACTCCTGTAAATAGTTGGATCCACAAGCTTTCCTTCACCCTTCTTGCTTAACTTAAGCCCAATAACATATGGAGTTGAAACAGAATTAGCATTCTCCATCTTGAATTATTTCAAAATTTCCCTTGCATATCTCCCTTGAGAAATAAAAATTCCCTTACTAGTTTGACTAACTTCAATGCCCAAAAAATGATGTAAATCTCCCAAATCAGTCATGTCAAACTCTTGTTTCATCGAAGCTTTGAAATCATTAAGCATCACTATATCATTGCCTGTAAAAATGAGATCATCAACATAGAGACTTACTACCATAAAACTTCCTTTTGAGTGATCAATTTTGATGTATAAAGTATGCTCCTGATGACATTTTTGAAAATCATTCTTCTCAAAGTATGAATTAATGCGGCTATACCAAGCCCTTGGTGACTGCCTCAAACCATACAAAGCCTTCTTTAACTTGTAAACTTTATCTTCTTCACCTTTCTTCACAAAATCGGGTGGCCGGTCGACATAGATCACTTCCTCAAGAAACCCATTTAGAAATGCCGATTTGACATCCATTTGGAACAACTTCCAATTATTTTGAGCTGCAAGTGATATAATTAAACGAACAGTATCAAGTCTTGAAACAGGTGCAAATACCTTATTAAAATCTTCTCCTTCCTTCTGTGCATACCTCTTTGCAACGAGCCTCGCTTTGTACTTATTGACGGAGCCATCTGAATTTAACTTTGTCTTGAAAATCCATTTAACTCCAATGGGTTTTTTGTTTGGTGGTAAACTGACTAACTCCCAGGTGTCATTCCTTTCAATAGCCATAATTTCTCCTTCACGGATTGTTTCCATTTTTCTTCTTTTGCTGCATCTTCATGGGAAATTGGATCTTCTCCTGCGTAGAAAGCAAAGAAAATAGCTCCTGCATCTACCAGCTCCGTAGTATCATAAATCTCCTACAAAGTTCTTGTCTTGATTCCTTCGGGGCTGCTACCAGAAGACTCTTCTGTTGATTATGATGGAACATCAGTTGGGTTCAAGGATGGATCATCTTCACTTGGCATGCTGCTACAACCTTCCAAATCTTCTATGAGCAATGGTGCCTCATCTTCAGTGTTTATGTCAGCATCATTGAAAAAAGATTTTTCATCAAAGTTTACATCTCTGCTAATGACAATTTTCTTTGTTTTTGGATTATACAGCTTGTAGGCTTTTGACCTTTCACTGTATCCAACAAAAATACATTTATCTGCCTTGTCATCAAGTTTTGTCCTTATTGCATTTGGTACATGAGAAAAAGCTACACTTCCAAAAATCTTCAAGTGTTGGACATTCGATTTTCTCCCATACCAAGCTTCATGAGGAGTACAATTTTTTAAACTTTTTGTTGGGGACCGGTTGATCAAATAAACTACACAAGAAACAGCTTCTGCCCAAAATTGGTGTGACAATCTTTTTCTTTTCAGCATGCACCGAACCATGTCCATGATTGTACGATTTTTCCTTTCGCAAACACCATTTTGTTGAAGTGTATAGCGAACTGTCAACTCATGCCTTATGCCATTATCTTTACAAAAATGCTAAAAATCATTCGAAAGATATTCTGACCCTCGATCTGTTCTCAAAGTCTTTATGAGACAACCAGAAAAATTTTCAACTTCTGCTTTAAAAATTTCCAATAATTTTTAGCGTGAATAACGTTTTTACGTCTTTTCTCGAAAAAAGTATTTTCCACGTATACCTTTCAAACACTCAAAAACGCTCACATAACACGTTTCGTGGTCATATTACGACCATAACTCACATAACATTCAAATTATCCATAAAAATCTCATTTTATTAGATAATTTCTTATAAATCCTATTTACAATGATATTCGATCATCGTAATAATTACAGTAGGAATCAGAAGATCAAAAGGTTTTACGACACTATGAAGAATAAATTTAGTTTACGGGAGGCCTTGTTAATAAACTAAACCAAATTTATAAATGTCTTCTAGAATGTTCATGAATTGTCTTTATTAGTATTAGTACATGCATGAGTAAGTGTCGAAGTACATGAATGTATATATCTAGAAGAGTCTTAGAATATGTATGACTAGATTCATGTACATATATTTGGTAATGTAGTAATTATTAAAGTAGCTTTAGAAGTGTCCTAAAAGCCCTATAAATAGTCTTCTATGTGAGTCATTTTATGTAAGTGAAGTGGAAGTGAGATTTAAATTGAAGTAAAAGACAATTATTACTATATATATACTTCATCTCTATAATTTAACATCTTCCATCTATTTTCAACAAAGTGGTATCAAAGTGTTCCATTGGGCGAGTGAAGATGTGCGTGTTAGAGCTCTAGAATGCAATCTAGCGAAGGTGCTAGTTGAGAAAAAATTTGAAAAAGAAGTTTGTGAGTTAAGTCACGTCACAAAGGTCATTATATTGATAGTGTTCGGAAGAGGTAACTTATAGAAAAATGATGTTTTCTAAGTTTGAAGATAAAAAAGAAGAAATTGAAGAGACGTCAAGTGAATAAGCATTTGAAGAGGTAAAAGAAGAAGAAAAAGAAAATGAGGTGATCAAAGAAATTGAATTAATTGACAAAATTGCCAATGGTAGAGAACTTGTTGAAATTATGCAAATAGAAGAAAAGATTGTTGATCAAGACTATGTGTTCAGAAATTTAGAGGAGAATATATTAGAAAACTATTTTGTGTGTCAAAATTGATTTGGGGTTTATAATGGTACACTTTGTGGAAGACATTGAATAGGTTAACATGAATCCATATATATATAAATAAGGCACATATCATATGCGATAAATTGCTTCATAGAGAATTCTAAGCTCAAAAAGAGCAATTTAGAGGAAATAAGCAAGAACTCCTAATACTAGATTTATGAAGTAATTCAAGTGAATTAGGTAAAAGATAAATTGAGTCCAAAAACTAATTTGAAGCAAAAATTGAGAATTAGGCTTGGTTGGAAATCTGAACCGGTAGACCATTTTTAAAACCATGTAAAATGGGTCTATAAAGTCTGTTTTGGCTGGATGATATTTTCTAAAAATTGTGACACCCCCAAATTCAGATACATGTACCTCGAATCTGGTGCTTCATGATCTAATTCTAATAACATACTAAAATCTCATGGAACGGAATAATAGATTAATTTACATTGATTTAATATAAATATTCGCGTCCCACGGTCTTGCAACAATGACTAGCTTAATACATAACTTAAAAATTCAAACATATTTTAAAACATAATACTAAATTAAGTCTCATTACAACATAATATCAACTCTTTTAACAAGGAAGGACAAAGTTACGCCGTAGCCTTGCATTTGCCCTTATCCGTGCTAGAGGGTCCGCACTGTTCTGCCTTAACTGAAATGTTTAAGGAAATCAAGAATGAGCAACAAATTTGCTCAGCAAGTAATATAGAAATAAGGGTAAGCATAATTATAAACCTAATAATCTCCAAGGTATAATGACAAAGGATAGCTCAAGGGTGTAAGGAATAATGTTGTAAACAAGGAAATATCAATAGTACCAAAACTGTCCTTAATTTGAATTGTAAACAGAAGGTCATTATAGACCGAAGTATTTTCAAAAGGATTCAAAGGTTTCAAAATTTCCCAATAGATAAGATTTTAATACTGAGCAGTCACTAAGAACCAAGAACTCCTGCTAGAATTAACAGTATTTCACTGAAAATCCGATATAAACAAGTACAACAGGTGATCAGCCTAAATTAACCTACATTATGCATAATATTTACATGCTATTTGTGTGCACGTCGGTTCTCCGATAGTTATATAGATTCCCCTTCAATGAGGGTTGGTTCATCTCAGTAGATTTATAAGATTTTCGCACCAAAGCAATTGGTTTGGATCACTTTCTAACTAATGATATTGGTCTAGCCTAATCAAATGGCGTAGACAATTTTTACAATGTATATAGGAACAATTTATAAGTTCAATGCTCGCAACATGATTCTAAGAACATAATTGTGATTTAAATCAAGCTACATAATATGAAATATTAACTTATAAATAATACAAGAATCATTCTAGAAATTATTTACTCGTACGGTCAATAAGAGTACAAGTTTAAGTACTTGCTCAATAAAGAGTAAGGTTCGAGTACTTGCTTGAGTCGTTGACTAAGTCCGACCTTGACTTCTTATCCGCTGAATAGCCTATTGTTATTATAACGGTTAATTTTTATCAACTCATAATATAAATCTTATTCGATTTAACACACTAGCCTTAGGTAGCTAAGACTTAACAAAACAATATATATTTTATTCATTGCTTCTCTAATTATTATCTCTTTCATTCTATCATTGATCTTTGCATTTATTTAATAAGATAATATTTTATTATTTTAATTATTCGATTAAGGGTTTACGCCTTATTGTATTTGTAAGGTATTATTACTATATTCATCAACATTTAATTATTCTCTAAGTAATTCCCTTAATCATCATTGATTCATAATTAGGGATATTTCTTTATGTCATTCTAATTATTCATGTCTCATTGGTCCACAATTAAATCATCTTCAAAAGTATTTAATTGTTTATTAATATCAATTTATAATTAAAGTAATTATCGTCCACAATTAAAATATTTATTAATGTCACTTTAATTGTTTACACTTTATTAATTTCACAATTAGAAATAGTTTTCCCTATTACCATATTAATATTCAAATGGTTTAAGTTTTATCGATTCACAATTAAGCACTATCTTAATTGTCTATTCGTTTCACAATTAAAACCTTATTTAGTTTTAATTGTTATAATTTAGGATTTTCGTAAAGAAATCCTAAATATTAGAATAATTACAACTTATTAATTTACAATTAAAATAATTTTAATTGTTTAATCTTCTTTAAGTAAAATAATCTGCTAATATCATTTTAATTATTTATTATTTTATTTTAGAAAAATTTTATGTTCTGACTTGGTTTGACCCGACCCGCCTCGACCCGGTTCACAATGACCCAACCTGGATCTGAGTCAACTGTGAAACAGACATGGCGTGGCAGCGCCGGGTCCAACCTTCTTGATGGCGCGGCGCAGCACTAACCCTCCAGGGTATCTCAGATTTTGGTATGGCGCGGCAGCGCCATGTTTTATACTAAGGATGGCGTGGAAGCGTCGGTCATCCAGGGATTTTATTCATCGAAATGGTCATGGCACGGCAGTGCCGGGTCTAGTTCTTAAAGCGGCCCAACAGATTTTCTAGACTTAGGTTTTTCAACATTTTGATCTTTTACCTCTTTTGATTCAATCTTGTAACTTTTGCATTATACATCCAATTGATTTCAAACCACTTTCATTATTTCACAAACTTACATATCTTCAATATTTGATTTCTTAAACAATTTTCCAAAGTATTTAATTAATCAAAATTATTGCTATTCTAAGCTAGGGTTCACATTTGGACATGCTTTACGAAAAGTTCCGCTACGGGTTCATTTTATGTCTGATTCCTACGATTCCACTTAGGTTATGTCCGTATTTCATAGATGTTCAACATAACATTTTTGGATCGTAAACATGGCTTACACATTTTATGACATTAATCATCAACAATCATACTTCCAAGCATACTAAGCTAGGTTTCATGCTCTGTAAAGACCGAAAATTTTATACAACTATATTTTTACAAATGATTATTTTTTATTATTATTAATTATTATAAGTAATATTTTGAACATATGCGATATGATTAAGCAAGTTAGTCAATTTAATTATTATAAGTTGACTAAGAAGGAAAGCCAAGATGAATAAATGATCAAAACCCTAATTTGAACTATGAATAGGGATTTAAATATTAACACTACTAAAAAATGGTCATTTGTCATGACCAAAATCCATCACAAAAACTAGAAAAACCATCACGAGAGGTTTACCTGATGGCTTTAAGTATCATGATGGGCATCTTGTATACGCCCATCATGAAAGGTTTTACGTGATGGTTTTGGCAATCACTGAAACATTCAATCCTTTTGTGATGGCTAAACCTGTCACATTAGTATAGTAGTTATTTGTGATGGTCGAAGCAATCACATCATTTTGTGATGGTCACGACCATCACAGAATTGGCAATATTTTTATGATGGACAAAACAATCACCAATTATTTGTGATGGTCGAAGCAATCATGTCCTTTTGTAATGGTCACGACCATCACAGAATTGGAAAGGTTTTTATGATGGCCAAAACAATCACCAAATGTAAAGGCATTTGTGATGGCTAAAGCAATCATACACACAAGTCGTGATGGCTAAAGTAATCACAATTGTTCCTATTTTTGTAACCCATTTATACTTTTTGGGGATAGCAAAGCCATCACAAAATTCTTATCTTAAAATATATTTAATTGTCAATTTTATATTTCAAATTTGTAAATGACATAAATTTCAATAAATTTAAAATATAAAATCATACAAAATTATTAAAATGAAAAAACTTGATACAATTAATTAAAATTCAATTCATAACCAACTACTTAAATAAGTAGCTACATGTCATAGGTTCATCAAATAATTAACTAACCCAACATCTATCAAAGAACTCCTAAACTAATAAATTTATAATCAAAGGAAATCTAGATCATTCCAAATTCTACGTAAAGACCTTGTCAGAGTCGTCATCATCTGCGTCGTCATTCTTAACATGTGTGGCTGAGTTATTCGTTGCAATATCAGTTGATGCATTTGATGAAGCAAACAAATCATCTAGGTCGGATTAAGTGCAAGTGTTTATGCCATATTCTTTGCGTATTGACAAAGATAACTCAAGTAGCTTTTCATTTTTTTTAATTTAATAGAGTTGCCATCTACAACCAAAGATGGACAATAAGAACCTCAATCAAGAAAAACTTAATCAAACAATAACAAAATTGAGATAAACATCACACAATGAGTTCCAATATGTAGATATAAAGAATTGGTACTAAAAATCATCATTTTTGCTCACTTAAAAATGATTGGATTATGTTTTACACCTCATAAAAAAATTGGTTTTTCATTTGTATTACCTGAATATTCCAACCACGAGTTAGGGATGCCCCGCAGAGAATCGTAGCAGCAAAAATCTTCTCATCATCTGAACCATTGACTGCAATCTCATATACTTTCACTAGTTATGCTAAGCTTCCATCAATTCCATGAGCTTAAATTCAGTTACCATACCAGTGGTAAAGTTACAAAAAAAGTATCTGATATACATGGCATACCAGCCATACTTAAGGATTGGGTTTATGGTTATAACATGACAACTGCAATTATTTTTTCAGAAGAAATAGCAGGGGGAGGATTTAAGAAAACAACCAAGTATGCCACTTTCAATTGATTTACAAATTAATGTTGCTAAAAATTGCATATATAACACAATTCCTTTTTGAAATTTCACTAAAGTATAAATACCTTTCCACTAAAAAGGATTGTCCTCTCATCTACTCAAACTATAATCTTGGTCTTTTTATTAGAAATACATATCAGGTCTAACTCAAGAAATTAATAAGATATTGAACTTTTTGTAAATAGTACTTCCTTAATCCCACAAAAGATGTCTTAATTATACTTTTCACATAAATTAAGAAAATTGAAGTAGAGGATACTAAACAGAGTAAAACATAACTTCAAATATTACACGTTATGGACCGACATAATTACACCGATGATTTTTTTCTCTCTTAAAAATAGTGGACTCGACTTGAGGGTAAACTCATCCTAATATCCTATTGCATTTAACTTGTGTAAATAAGACATATTTCGGTGGACAATATTTAATATTTTTTTGGTACTTCCGACATCTTTTATGGGAAGGAAGGAGTAGTATTAAAACTTAAAACCAAGGAATCTCTAATACCATTCTAAACCTTCCTTGTTTTAGCTTCTTGCATTTTACTTTTGTCTTGAAGATTTTCGCAACCTTTTCAAATCATAATAAATTATATTTAACAAGACAATAAGATTTATAGCAAAACATGCCTCAACAATAAGATGTCGCATGTTTTCGGCTGCAATATATCACAAATAGAGAGAAGGTGATGTCATTTGATTATAGAGACAACATCCAGACTCAAAATAAAAATTGAAATATGATTACAAATTCAGAAAGAAAAAAAATAAGTATACCCTTCCTTGACGTCAAAAACACAAATCAGCCAAATATAAATGGAAAAAAATTAAAAACAAAATAGAGGTACAATATAACAATGATAGCTGCAGGAAACAGAAGGAACTTAATTGAAAATGTCTATATGAAACAAACATCAATCCTCCAAAAAGAAAAAGAAGAAAACTTACATCAGTTCACTGACATGTCATTCAAGCTTACACCAGCAAGGTGCCCACTCCCAACTGTTAGACCTAAAAGAAACATCATTGCCTTTGCAGCAGCTTGATTTGCAACTGTACTCACAGGTCCAGGTGGAGTCAACAAGCCTTCATAATCACCCAATATTTTCCTTATGACTTGGTTCCATAAGGGATCTTTTTAAAGAATAATGATTCTAGACGCGCTTTATATTTTCCTTGTAGCCCATTTATCATTTTCTATAAATTATTATGTAAACTGAGTTCAACTATATAACTTCTTAACTAGCCCAAAAAAACAATATAACTTCCCCATAATACAGCTTTCTACCGTCTCAGAAAAGCAGCTGGACCCGTTCTGTTCAGGATTAAGTTATATAACAAGGACACTGGAATGCATACATAGGTTTTCTAACTGGCACTAGAAAATAAAATTAAACATGAAAAGTCTATCAATATTAGAAACATGCCAGAAACTCATAATGGTCTACCTCTAAGTTGCACAGACTGCTTCATGGGTAACTTCTACGACTCTACAAAGGAATTGCTAGGGACTTAACATGCAGAACATGTAGCTCAGAAACAAGCACCTAAATATTTTTGGATAGGTAATGTGGTTACTTGTTGAGAAAGCACTAATTGATCATAAAGTCTACCTATCAATATTTAGAAAGGTACGCAAATAATAATGACCATTCAATCTCGCTGTGGGTATCTGTTAAATAATTGGAAAAGCTGGGATTAAATGTAATTTGTTGCATTTGTCATACCTCCATGTTGAAGTAGGCAAAAAAAATTAACAACATGTATTATCCTGTTACCAGAATAAAAGTGAGATTCTTAAAGTTTTCCTGCTTTTTACCTCCAGAAAGTCATCCAAACAATGAAGATATGGCCACCAAACAACAGCAAATGTTCCTAAGACCACCAAACCCAATTTTAATATCTCAAGAAATGGGTTTTGACGACTTAAACATTTACCCAAGAGATGGCTAAAAAGTGTGGGCGCAAAATAAGCACTCTTCTGCACAACATAAGAAAAATTCATCCTCCCAAATCAGATCAGCAAGGTGCAAGGTGCGTAAACGGTAGATGTCAAAAAATCATTATGACACTATAGATTTATTCTGTAATTGAGACATCAATGAATAAGGTCATTTGCTTGTTAATATACACAATCGAAGTCTTTAAGTTAAAGGCTTCCCCCGCCCTTCAGTATCTTTTCGTTTTGTTAACTTTTACAAAATGAAGCACTATTTCATCTATCACCAATTCACTATGTGATCAGAGAGAATTATGTACCAAATCAAAAGTTCAATATTAAGGCAATCACTATAAAGCTGGTTTCAATAAATGAATTCTAATCGTAAAACTCAAATCGAAAAGGATTTGGTTGACAAAAAATTTTCTTTGTGGTGAGACAATAATTTTTCATAGCTAAAAACTCAATAAAAACTAGATAACTGAAACCACTTTCAGTAGTACTTGCGAGCATACATATAAATGTGTAATTACACAAGAAGAAGTAGAATATATTGAACAATAAAATTAAAACTTTGTTTGTAAGTGTGTAATTAAGTAACAACATAATTAATTGAATAAAAATTTTATTCTAGTGCAGCCCCCATCACCCGAAACTTACAAACAAATTTATCAAGCAATCAGAAGTTATATTTATTAATAAAAGAAGGTAAAGTTTAGGTTTCAGTACTAAAAAAAATTCTTTCTGTCAACTGTAAGTACATAAAAGAAATAAACACTATCAAACAATTCAGTTCACAATATATTTTCAAGCTGAAAGCAGCTCATAAACCAATCGTTCAGTCAGAACCTAACTAATCAACTGAAACTTGGACAACTTAGCTGAGAAATCCAATTTATCTTGCAGTAAATTGCTAAAAAATATGGAAAACTGTAGCAAAACCCTAACTCAATGCTTCAACTAGAATTTCGATCTTTAGCTAAGAAAAATTCAAGTGTAACGAACTATATGCATCAATAACACTCTTGCAATAGACAAATTATGATAATTTGTGTACGTGTGTGTGTGTGTGTGTATATATATATATATATATATATATATATATATATAGAGAGAGAGAGAGAGAGAGAGAGTACGGACATCTTTGAATTGAATGAGGCCGAGATCACTGAGGTACGAGAGATAGAGCCGTAGATCTTGATTCGGGACTTGAGGTCGAGGACGGACCAATCCTGGGAGAGGCCTGTCACGACCACCGCCGTGGGGAGCTTGACAGAGGGATTTTCAGGCAGGTCATCGTCGGCGAGAGGGACCAGGGGAGACTACGTTTGGGTAGGGAGTAGGGGACGTGACGTGAGGCATAGGGTTTGTCTCTTTTGCGGCTCATCTGTTGATAAACCATAAGGAACATCACCAATCTTATCTCCAGATATTGGATATCGAAATCGTAAGGAGATAGGGGAGGATATGGCTGGGGGCGGAATGGTTAACAAGGGTTTATTTGTTAGTTTTTACGCAGATAAGTGGGCTTCGTCCCTGTTGTTGGCCTCCGTGTTTTTTAACATACATAAGAAAATATTATAACTTTAAAACCAAAAATTGCCCCTTATGAATTTATAACTTTTTGGTATATCTAACTACAACGTTTTGTCAAAAAAGATCGTGTAAAAAAATACCACAACGTTTTTTTATAAAAACTTTGTTATTTAAGTGTCATCTTTTTACTATTTGTAGTAGTGCTTTTGAATTTATGTTCTAGAGGATTCAATAGGAATACTAGTGAAACCCTTCTAATTTGGGGAAAAATTAGGAAGTGGTACTATGGTGAAAGCTATTTACTTTATAATTAATTTATTAAAAGAAATAGTGGATATTGTAAGTTATTTAAAAATGTTATTAACAATAAATTTACTAATATAAAAAATTTAATGTATTTATATTATAATTTATATTTAATATAATTAATTCTAAAAAAATTATTTAGAATAAAACAGTGACCAATTTTATCTCTCGCAAAAAACATATGAACAATAATATATAGTGAGTAATAATTTTTTCATTAATAGTTTTTTTCCTCGCAAATTATCATTATAAATAGGCGCCAAATATCCTTCTACCAACTGAATTTTGCGAAAGAAAAAATATAAATTGTGAAGGATGTTTCTTTCGCTAATAACTATATTGTCACTATATTTTTTTTCCTTCACTGTTCCTTCACTAATAAACTCCTCATGTGAAGAAATAAATTCCTTCACAAAATTTTCTTCGTTACATCCCAAATTTCTTGTAGTGACAAAGAAGAATATAAGTGATTGCACTAAGTTTTAATATTTTCCTTTAGATAAAATATTGTGCGATGGTTCAAACACAATCAAGAAAAAAATTGAAAAATTAAGACCTCCTTCGATAAATGGCAAAAAAATATATTCTGCGTTCGTTGAAATTTTTATCAATTTACTCGCCTCCCTTCAAAAAACAAAAAATAAAAAACAATTTACGCGAAAAATTCAGTGATTGTAATGGTTGTTCAAATATTATATAGTGATGACATAACTAGACATCAGTAAGAGCCATCATATATATTACTATTTTGTGACTGCTAGTAAATTTCATCATCTAATATATTTGTTGGTCATATATGCTTGTTTTTTAGTGATTGCCTTGACCGTCAGAAATAGTTTATAGTGATGGAAAAATTAGCCATTACTAGGAGCTGTCATCTATATTATTATTTTGTGATTATTAAAAAATTCCATCATATAATACCATTTTTTGAGATTGCTTTAAATGTCGTCATAAAGGTCCATCACATATGGTTTTCTTTTCGTGATGGTTTTGACCGTCACCAAATATTTTTTGAATTTTTTTTCTTTGTGATGGCTTAAATGCAATCACGTTAAAGAGAAATATATAAGTGATGGTTGCATGCCATCACAAAAGCTAAAAAAAAAATTTAGGACAATATTTGGTGATTGAAATAGTCGTCACATATATATATCCACGGTGGAAAAATTAACCATCACTAGAGCCATCATATATATACTATTTTTTGTGATGAATCAAATAATCCATCACGAAATATTATCTATTGTGATTGCTTTTGAAAATCGTCACCAAGATCCATCACGTACGCTTGATTTTCTAGTAGTGTATAACTACATTTATTATTATAATTGTATTTAAAATTATGTATGTTTGAATTATATGATTAAATAATTTTCATTAATATGTAGTTCATGCATTTTCATGTATATCTATGTAAATATAATTATTGTGGATATTATGTCTTATATGATAAACATAATATATATGTGATATATATAAGGTTTATATAGAAAATAAGAATTTGTTAGTAGGGATTGTAATATTAATATATTTATTATTAAATTTGTACTATTAATATAATTATTGTGGATATTATGTATTATAGGATAAACATAATATATATGTGATATATATATGGTTTATATGGAAAATAAGAATTTGCTAGTAGGGATTGTAATATTAATAGATTTATTATTAAATTTGTACTTGGAGGTAGGTGTATTTATATTATGTGATTAATGTTACATGTTGATTAGTTAAGGTATAACATTAGAAACCCTAATGATTAGTTAGGAAACTAATTTGAATTTCAAATATGGATTTGAAAATTAATACATTTATTAATATAATTGTATTTAAGAATTATATATATTTGTATTTATGTGATTAAGGATAAGTGTTATTAGTTATAAACCTAATTAGAAAATCCTAATCCTAATTTGCAAACCCTAATGTTAATTAGGATACCAAAATCATAATTTACAAATCCTAATGTAATTAGGAACCCCTACTTTCTAATTTAGAAACCATAATTTTCTATTCTAACCCCTAATTAGAAAACCCTAAATCTAATTAGCAAAACCTAAGGGTTAAAACTTAAGGGTTAGTTCAAATTACAAGTATGCCATTAAATTTATGTGCTAAATAACCAAAAAGCCTTCATTTATCTTTCTTTAATATAAGGTGAAGTGCAAATCTTGCCAAAATATTTTGAGTCACCAACTTGAGATCTCACATGTGCTGAAATCAACTTGAATCAGACATCAAATGACACCTAGCAACAACCACATTCAATGGATCAAATATTTAAACTTAAAGAAAAAGAAAACCCTTTACTTTATTGTTTTGATAGCCAAAACTCTCTCTCTCTCCAAACCCACGAAATTTTAGCAAGAAACTCAATCCAAAGAAAGGCCAATAACACCCCATAACCATACAAGATCAGATCAGAGAGAAGAAATCAAAATTTTCTTCAAGAAGGTATAAACCCTAATCCTAAGCTAGATATTGCATGCTTAAGTAGATTTTATGTTTTCGTGTTTAAATATGTTTTATGTTATGTTATTTAGTGATTTGGGTTGTTAGATTATGGATCCATAACATTTAAATGCATAAAAATGAAGATTTAAAAAAACTGCATGAACCCTAAAAAAGTGGCCTGACAGTCAAATGTCAGGGACTATAGATCTTGATATGTTAATATGTGGATCTGTTAAGTGTATTCGTGTTGTAGTATGACATGAGTAGAGTAAACTGGAAGTGGAATCATGACCATAGAATGTCTAAATTTCAAGTTATTCACGGTCAAAACCAGTTGACCAGTCACAAATTTTTTTTTGGAAAACCCAAATTTTGCCCAGAAAGCTCTGACAAGCTTTTGAATGGCTTAGATCTTGCATTTGTTATGATTGTTAGCTCATATAAGTGTATCCCTTTTATACTCTGACATATGTACTACAAATCCATGACATCAAAACACCTAAATAATAATAAGGATCCAAGTTATTAATGGTCAAATATGGGTTGACCAAACTGAAAATTCAATTTTCTAGAAATTCCAGAAAATTGAAGAACAAGTTCTGACAATCTATTTGACCAAGTTAGATCTTTCATTTGTGATGTTGTTAGGCTAATCCAGTGTATCACTTTTGTAGCCTGACATGTCTACTACAAGAGTGTGACACTGGATCACTTAGATAAAACATAGAATCAAAGTTATTAAAGCTCAAAGTAGGCTGCTCAACATTGACTGAAATCTGGAAATTCCAAAAAATAAAGAACAGTATTAGGTGAGTGGTTTGACCACTTATATCTTCTTGATATGATGTAGTTAGACCCTGAAATTGTTATACACTTATATGATGCACTCTCACGCCCACAAACAAGATCAAATAAAACTTATTCATGATCAAAGTAGCCGCCAGGGCATTGACTAAAAATGTTCTCCATGGCTGAAAAACACCTAGAGCGACAGTTTTTGTCATTATAGACCTTCAGCGACAGTTTTTAATAAAAATAAATTATATTAATTAAAATAAATAGAAAAATATAGAAAATAATTATTAAAAATTCATAATTAAGTTTTAAAAATTATTTTAAGTTATAAAAAATAACTTTTAAGATTTTGACATTAATTTCATTAATATTTTAATTTATTTAAATATTAATGATAATAAAATTATTTAATAATTATATTAAATAAATTAATTTAAAATGATTTTAATATTTTAAAAATGATAGTAATTTTTTAAAAAATATTTTAAGTTATAATTAATAAATTTTAATATTTTGATATAAATTTCATTAATATCTTAATATTAATGATAATAAATTTATTTAATTATTGTATTAAATAAATTATTTAAGAAAGATTTTAATATTTTAAAAATGATATTAATGTTTTAAAAAATATTTTAAGTTATAATTAATAACTTTTAATATTTTGATATAAATTTTATTAATATCTTAATATTAATGATAATAAATTTATTTAATTATTGTATTAAATAAATTATTTAAAAATGATTTTAATATTTTAAAAATCATTTAAAAATGATATTAAGGTATTAAAAATATTTTAAGTTATATTAAATAACTTTTACTATTTTGAAATTAATTACATTAATATTTTAATATTAATGATAATTATTTAAAAATGATTTTAATATTTTAAAAATCATTTAAATGTGATATTAAGGTTTTAAAAATGTTTTAAGTTATAATAAATAACTTTTAATATGTTGATATGGATTTCATTAAGATTTTAAATTATTTAAATATTGATGACAATAAAATTATTTAGCAACGAAATCATTATAAATGATATTAATGTTTGAAAAATTATTATAAATGATATAAGGTGTTAATTGTAATAACTGGAGTTATGTATTGTGATATTATATTATTTATCATGTAACGATGTACTTAAAGGTAGTCGTACTTGGGGATTAGACAACTCTAATAATTTTTAAGTTTGTAATATATTAAGTAGTTCGAATGATTAGTATCGTGTAGCACCAAGTACGGGTTTCAAGTTACCGGATTTGGGGGCGTCACATGTTGGTATTAGAGCTTTAGGTTAGAAACCTTAGGTGGGGATACCTTAGGCTAGATAGAAGCTTTGAAAAACAAATAACTCAAATAGAGTTTAAAGGAGTTGAATTAAAGAAATTCATCGTAAAACGAAATAAAAATAACTTATATGAAACTATTGTTTGCTATGTGTATATAATCTGTACTAATCAGAAATAAAATTATGTGTAGATGTCAGGCGGAAAAGGATTAGGAGACTCTCATATCGTTAAGAAGGAGAAAATCACTCTATCCGAGCCAATATCTAAGCCAATAGCTGAAATAGAGGCTCACATTGAAACCAACCCTGATGATGTAATCATTTTGGAAAATATAGTACCAGAACCAGTGACGGTGGTACTGATAGATAGTGATTCAGACACGGAAGTTGGAGCTGATCAGGCATCAACTGAAGTGCAGAATTTGAAGAATAAGGTTTCTTCTCTGGAAAAGTTATGGGAAATAGAAAGGCTATTAAATAGTCAATTGCAAAAGGCATTAATCGAAATAATGGAAGAACAAGATAAGCTAAAAATCCAAATTAAAAAGATGGGAGCCAAATGCAACATATCGTCTGCAGCTCCAAACCAAAAGGGGAAAAGAAAGATAAAGGACCGTGATGTAGAAAACTCTGATTATAACTCAAAAAAGTGTACAAATTGTAAAAGGAAACATGAAGGCGTATGCATGAAAGGGAAAAACGTATGATACAATTGTGGACATGAGGGACATATCTCGACTTATTGTCCCAATCCGAAGCAAGGTGCATGTTTTATATGTGGGTTAGTAGGTCACCAGGAGAAAAGTTATCCAGGATCAAGGAAGGGTGTAGGAGACAAGTAGGTAGAATAATTTTATGAACATGTATGATGTGTATATGATATGCATATGTGTGTAATGTATTACTCCCAGCTTTTGAATAAGTTGTAGCAATAATTCTTGACTTTTGTTGTCACAAAGGGATAGTAGATGTTTATAGCAATATGCGCTATATAATGTAAAGTACCATGAACTAGTTGAATGAATATGAATATATGTTTGATTAAGTAAGTGACTTTTGAAAATTAAGAGAATAAGTTTTTTATCTGATAATGTGGTAATGTAGCAAACCGAATTGGTTAATACAGTAAACCAAATTTTTTTTATCCAACATTTTGATTATATGATTTTTTTTGAGTTTGAAATTACGCGTTACATGTTAACACTTATACGATGAGGCATAAAATGTAAAACAAGAAAGAATAATTTTAAGGTTTTGTTTAACCAGATAATGCCGCCAAGGAGACGAAATCGTAACCAAAGGGAGGAACGATCGGTGAATAATGATGGAGGAGATAATGTAGACCCAATGCAAAATCTTGCGAATATGTTGGCACAAGCCATGCAGAATGGAGCACCAGCAGCCAGAAATTGGACAAATAATCAATTGGCGAACTTTAAAGACTTTAAGGCAGTAGGACCGCCAGAATTTAGAGGGACAACTGACCCTATAGAAGCCCAAACTTGGGTGAAGGAGATGGAGAAGGCTTTTGTTATTGCTAGGGTAGCGGAGGAGCAAAAGACAGCTTTTACTGCCTATATGATGAAAGGGGAGGCAAATTTCTGGTGGGAGGCAAATCAAACTAGAGCTGGAGAAGGAGTGGTAGCATGGACTAGGTTTAAGGAACTGTTCTTCGAGAATTACTTCTCGTCCAGTATGCAGGCTAGGACGGAGGTTAGGTTTTTAGAATTAAAGCAGAAGAATATGACCGTTTTAGAATACGTTGCTAAGTTTAATGAGTTAGCTAGATTCGCTCCACACCAAGTGGATACGGAGGCACTGAAGGCAAGAAGGTTTGAGCAACCCTGGCTCTGCAATAAGGTGGCGGTGCTACAAATTGGTTCTTTTGGATCGCTCTTGGAAAAGGCTTGTTGGGTTTGTACGAAATCGTGATGCAATCAAATTGCAAATATTAGCGGAAGCATGATATATCAGAGTTTTAAAAAAAATTACAAAACCATTACTCGGATCATCCTTTATGCAAATTATTAATTTAAAACGATAAATAAGAAGTTATGGAATCATACCCTTGTAGAACGAAGCTTCCACAGGTACGAGTTCAACTCCTTGTTCTTCATGATCTCCTTGAATTTTTGGGTTAGATTCCTTCCTTTGATCAACGTTAGCCACCCAAGTGTTTGGCCTCTAGAGGTGATCCACCAAGGAAAAGAAATTATCAAGAAGGAGGGTGATTGACTAAACCTAGTTTTCTATCCTCTATAGAAAAGGAGTACTCTCCAACAATTGGAATTTCATCAACTGATATTGTAAGACCCCAACTTTTATGAATAAAGATTTAATTTTCTTTATATATTATTTCGAAATAGTAAGGTGTTGTTTTGATAAATATGAAAGTTATGGGTGAAATGTGCAAACATTTTTAAAATGAGCAAGTGGTTATAAAATATTCTTGTTGTCGGGGAATATTCGTTTGGTCGTGGAATATTCTTGTTGTCGGGGAATATTCGTACGACGGCGCAGCTATTTGTGGGCTCCCACAACGGAATAACTGTCGGATATAGAAAGCGACAGAAATAACTTTTTTACAAAATAACGGCGTGGTTGTTACCGTTAGTACTGTTGAAATACCTGGTGGTTAAAATACAGTGACACACGGTATTGCACAATATTTCGAATTATTGAGTCTTACGTGAGAAGCCATTACTCAATTATTGTTACAGTAATTACTGTTCAATATTTTATATTATTGACTCAATAATTGCTACGTTGATATTTTATATTATTGACTTAATAATTGTTACATTGATATTTTATTGCCTCAATAATTGCTACGTTGCCATTTTATATGATTGATTCAATAATGGCTACAGTTGATATTTTGTAGTATTGATTCAATAATTGTCGTTGCACAGTATTTCACGTTATCATCTCAATAATTCATATTATTTGAATAATATTATTAGATAGCATTATTGACAATGTCTAAGAAAGTTCTGTCTAGGAGGGGTTATTTAATTGCGCGCCAGTAAGGAGAAGTCTTTATCGGAAGGCCCCCTCTGTCCTGGGAACGACCTGGTTGTTAATATTGTAGTTCTATAATATTATTTGTGAATAATTAATTATTGATTTATATGATAAGGAAATATTTATTTTGTGGATATTAAAGAAGGAATTGGCGCTGATGAGTTTTTATCAATATTTTGGTGTGAGAAATCATCTGTTTATGGATTTCGGATAATTTATGTTTCGAATTTGGAAAAAATTTCTTATGCAAAGTTGTAGAGAATTAAATTTCCTATGGAAGGACATAGAATTTGTATTTTTCTGACAAAGGGGCTATTTGCTATGAATTATTGAAGTTTCGGAAAATAAATATTATTTAATGGGTGGGCCCCACTTTTGTTGAAAATTTAAATTTTTGAAAAGCCGCCAGGCGGCGGAATTTTTATAAAAAATAATAATATTTTATTATTTTAGTCTCCTTTGGCATCCTAAGCTTTTTCTATAAATAGGGTGCTTAGGTTAGAATTGAAAATCACACCAGAATCAGAAGTTTTCTCTCTCTATAATATCGAGCGTATTTTTGTGAGTATTTCTATACTTTGAGTATTAGTATTCAGCGCAAGTTTCCTTCAATATTATATCCGATATTCTAGTCAGAGGTACTATCTTTTTGAGGTAAGGGATGTTATTTCTTTCGTAAATGATGTTATTCTTTTCAATATCATTATACAAAAATATTGTCATGAATTTTGTTATGAAATTCTTACTTTTTTCGTCGGGGTTACTATTCACGTATACGGCACTATTCACGAAAAAATTAAATTTTCTTCTATTTGTCCAAATTGCTTGTTAAGGTTACTATCTTTGATTGTATCCAAGTTTTGAGCTCTATTCTTGAATTTTGCTCCATAATTGATTATTACGAGGTATTTTTGAATTGGATATACTAAAATACGAATCCTTAGTCTTTGTCTTTTATCTCAGTGGATTCGTTTTTTTTAAATATTTTTCATCATTCTCAGTCCTAAAAGGTGATGTAACTGAATATCTTTGGCCTGTAGAGCAAAGATGAATGATTACTTGATGAATATCTTTGGCCTGTAGAGCAAAGATGAATGATTACTTGATGAATATCTTTGGCCTGTAGAGCAAAGATGAATGATTACCAGATGAATATATTTGGCCTGTAGTGCAAAGATGACAGGTGTTGAGATGAATATGACCACTGATGATACAAATGAATATCTTTGGCCTGTAGTGCAAAGATGAATATTTGATTCGAGATGTATATTGATTGATGTTACATGGATAAAATATTGATGATGGACTTTTAAATCATAGAAGATAGTAGACTTGATTCTCTGCTTAACTCTTCTAATGAATTGTTATTTCCGCTGCGAATATTGATCTAAAGTTGGTTGTCCATTATATTTTATCTTATTTGTTGAAGACTAACGATAATTTGTTTCCCATTATCTTAGTCATAATATTCTTTACTGAGCTAGTTGAGCTCACCCTTTTCATCTGTTGTCCTCTTCAGGAAATGAGAATGTTGCGGGAACTAGTCGGGGGACAGATTGATGGTCCGAGTTAGAGCAGTAGTAGTCCTCACTATTTCTGATAAATAGTGTGATAATAATTGTAATGAGGACTTAGTTTGAATCTTAATATTTTCTACATATTTGTATTGACACTCACAGTTGTGTGGCCGTATTTTGCACGACCGTATGATATAAAGTTTGTATTTGAATTCTGTACCATGTATTTGGCGGCTCAGAATGGGTTGGGTTGAATGGACCTATTCTGGGGGCGTCACAGTTGGTATCAGAGCTTAGGGATATGATCTCTGGCGGAGATCGGGGAATAGAACTAGGAGGGGAGAGACGAGTAAATCCTTCACTAGTGTGTCCTACCTAAGCTTATGTGGTATTTAATTGGTCAGTCGGAGCATAGGGTTAATATGGGATATGTTAATTTGTTTAATTAACCCTTGTTTTATGGCAGTATTTGAGAATGGCAGCTGAGAATGTTAACAACGAAGTGAATGAGACTGTGGAGACACCTTTAATCGTTAACCAGGAGAACGTGCAACAAGAAGGCAATGTTCATCCTGAAAATAACGCTGGTCAGACGATAAACGATGAGATGTTTAGAAGTTTTTTGCAGTTTGTGCAAAATCAGACGAGGGAGACTCGTGTGCAACATACAGGTGGAGATAATAACAACACACGAGCTGTCACTGCTAAGCAGTTCAAAGAATTGGGACCACCAGAGTTTCTCGGAAAGCCAGATCCGATCAAGGCGGAGACGTGGATTAAACAAATTACCAAGATATTTGTTGTCTTGGGATGTACAGAGGAACAGAAGGTTCCATTCGTCACGTTTATGTTTCGTGGAGAGGCAGATTACTGGTGGGAATCCGTGAAGCGTACCCAGCCTGCCGCACTTAAGATGTCTTGGGAAGCGTTCCAAAAAAACTGTTCAATGACAAGTACTTTCCTGAAAGTATTCGTCATATGAAGGAGGTAGAGTTTATCCGACTGGAACAAAATAACATGACGGTATCCCAATACGAGGCTAAGTTCGCGGAGCTGTCCAGGTTTGCACCTCATTTGGTGGAGAATGAGGAACGTATGACGCGGATGTTTCTAAGAGGTTTGAAACCCGAAATACGTCAATACCTCATTTCTCATAAATTTTCTTTATATTCGGATGTAGTAAACAGGGCCCAGTTATTAGAACGAGATAATGATTATGTTCAACCGAGGGACCACAACCAAGGTCGTATCGGTGGCAGCAGTCATCGGAGCAATGACAACCAGCGAGGAGGAAAGTATGACAGAAGCGGTAACCACTCCGGTTGTTATCGTGGCCATGATAGTAGAAGAAGCGAATCGGGGGGAGATTTCAAGAAGAGAAGGTACAACAATGAAAACCTGAAGACGTCGATATCAGCACCAGCATCAACTGTTTCGAAGGGAGCAGAACGACCACCGGTCGTATGCTTTAAATGCGGGAAAGAGGGACATATCAGCCCAAACTGCCCACAACAGTTCAAAGGATGCTATAACTGTGGAAAAGAAAGACATATAGCTCGAGATTGTCCTGTTGCGAAACCAAGTTCAGCGGGGGTGGTGATTCCAAAGGCGGTTGTAGACAAGTCAAAGTCGGTGATTCCTGGAAGAGCGTTTGTCGTGACAGCCCAAAACGCGAGAAATCCACACGAGGTGATTACGGGTAAGCTGATCATAAACTCTTGCGAAGTTTACACCTTGTTAGATACCGGTGCTACCCATTCCTTTATTTCACCTGCTTGTGCTCAACGTTTGAACTTGACTTCTGATAAATTAGACTTTGACTTATCTGTTGAAACTCCGTTAGGAGAAACCTTTGTTACATCTACAGTTTACAAATTTTGCTTGATTCAGATTGGTACCCTTACCTTACCTGTTGATCTTATATCTTTGAAAATACTTGCATTTGACGTGATTTTAGGAATTGACTGGTTAACCACTTACCATGCCAAAATTGATTGTTTTCGTAAGGTTGTTAGTTTTCATATTCCTAATCAACCTGTTGTACGAATTCAAACCACCAAATCACTAAAATCAGTCAATATCATTTCAAATCCCAAGGCTATTCGTTTATTGAAAAACGGATGTCAAGCTTTCTTAGCTCATGTCACTGATCTAAATCAGAATACATCAGATTTGAATGATATTTCCGTTGTTAATGAGTTTCCTGATGTATTTCCCGAAGAACTTCCCGGTCTACCCCCAGAACGTGAAGTTGAATTCTTTATTGACCTTGAGCCCGGTACAAAGCCCATTTCTAAAACCCCATATCGAATGGCTCCTATTGAACTTTAGGAGTTAAAGATTCAATTACAAGAGTTGTTAGATATCGGTTTTATTCGTCCTAGTACGTCTCCTTGGGGTGCTCCTGTTTTATTCGTAAAGAAGAAAGACGGGAGTATGCGACTTTGCATTGACTATCGGGAGTTGAACCATGTCACCATCAAGAATAGGTATCCGTTACCTCGTATTGATGACCTGTTCGACCAGTTGCAAGGAGCGCAATTCTTTTCAAAGATCGATCTTCGTTCTGGATATCATCAGTTGAAGATTAAAACTGAGGATATTCCAAAGACTGCTTTTAGAACACGGTACGGGCATTATGAGTTCTTAGTCATGTCTTTTGGATTGACTAATGCTCCTGCTGCTTTCATGGATATGATGAACCGTGTATTTAAGGAGTATTTAGATCAATTCGTTGTTGTCTTTATTGATGACATCCTCATCTATTCTAAAAGCTGTGAAGATCATGAACACCATTTGAAGTTAGTACTTCAAAAGCTTCGTGAGAACAAGCTATATGCTAAGCTGAAGAAATGCGAGTTTTGGCTTGAGGAAGTAGCATTCCTTGGGCACGTGGTATCGAAACGTGGAGTATCTGTGGACCCGGCGAAGATTGAAGCAATACAAAGCTGGGAGCAACCTAAGTCGGTGACCGAAGTACGAAGCTTTCTGGACTTAGCTGGTTATTATCGGAGGTTCGTAGAGGGATTTTCTCGAATCGCTACTCCATTAACTCAGTTGACTAGGAAAGATACGAAATTCGTTTGGAGCGAGGAATGCGAGAAGAGCTTCCAAGAGCTCAAGAGGAGACTTATTTCGGCACCTGTTCTGACAATACCATTTGGTTCGGATGGATTTGTTATTTACAGCGATGCTTCGGGCAAAGGGTTAGGATGTGTTCTCATGCAACATGGGAAAGTCATAGCCTATGCCTCGCGACAACTCAAAGAATATGAGAGGAATTATCCTACTCATGATCTAGAGTTGGCAGCAGTCGTTTTCGCGTTGAAGATCTGGAGACATTACTTGTACGGAGAGAAAATGGAGATTTATACGGATCATAAGAGCCTTAAATATTTCTTCACTCAAAAGGAACTCAACATGCGGTAACGACGTTGGCTTGAGCTGTTGAAAGATTACGATCATACTATCCAATACCATCCTAAAAAAGCGAACGTGGTAGCTGACGCGTTGAGTAGAAGATCATATGTGGGAACGAGTGTGATGATGTCAAGTATACGCGTAGAACCAGCTTTGATTGATAAAGTTAAAGCTGCTCAAGCTACGGATGCGGAGCTGATGAAGATGAAGAAGAAGGTGCAAGAAGGTGCAATTCCAGAAGCGAGAATCGATGAAGATGGAATACTTCGAGTCAACTCCAGACTTTGTGTTCCTAACGATTCTGACTTGAAGTATAGAAGCATGATGGAGGCACACAACACACCGTTTGCAATCCATCCTGGGAGTACTAAAATGTATCGTGATCTTCGACATACATTTTGGTGGGACAATATGAAGAGAGAGATCGCGGAGTTTATCTCGAGATGTTTAACTTGTCAACGTGTAAAGGCGGAGCATCAAGTGCCGAAGGGTCCATTGCAACCACTAGAGATTCCGAAATGGAAGTGGGAACACATTACGATGGATTTCGTTACGGGTCTTCCCAAGGTTTCTCAAGGCTTAGATGCGATTTGGGTTATTGTTGATAGATTAACCAAGTCTGCTCATTTCTTGCCGATACGAGAGACTTATTCCCTTGAACGTCTTGCTCATATGTACATGAATGAGATTATGAGATTGCATGGCATGCCAGTATCCATAGTTTCGGATCGTGACCCCAGATTTACTTCACGATTTTGGATCAGTTTGCAGAAAGCTATGGGTACGGATTTACGATTCAGTTCGGCTTATCATCCTCAAACAGACGGACAATCGGAAAGGACTATCCAAACTCTTGAAGATCTATTGAGACTTTGTGTTCTAGACTTCAAAGGAAGTTGGGATAAGTATTTACCATTGGTGGAATTCTCCTACAACAACAGTTATCAGGCAAGTATAGGCTTGGCTCCATTCGAGGCATTGTATGGGAGAAAGTGTCGCTCTCCAGTATGTTGGAACGAGGTGGGTGAAACAACATTGTTGGGACCGGAGTTAGTACGTATGACTACAGAAAAGATCTAAATGATTCGACAACGTATACAAACCGCACAAGATCGACAAAAGAGTTATGCGGATCTTCATCGAAAGGACGTGGAATTTAATGTTGGAGACCATGTGTTATTACGTGTTGCTCCAAGGAAGGGAGTTACGAGGTTTGGGAAGAGAGGAAAGCTTAACCCACGATTCATTGGTCCATTCGAGATTCTTGACCGAATAGGAAATGTGGCCTATAGACTCGCATTACCTCCAAGCATGTCTCGTGTTCATAACGTGTTTCACATATCCGTGTTACGTAAATATGTGAAGGATCCAAACCGCATTATTGAGTTAGAACCAGACGAGATAGCCGAAGATTTAACGTACGAGGAGGTACCTGTCAATATCTTGGATAGGAAGGAGCATGTCCTACGCTCGAAAATTATACCTCAAGTTAAAGTTTTATGGAGAAACCATGCAATTGAGGAAATGACGTGGGAATTGGAACGGAAATGAAAGCGAGGTATCCTCACCTTTTCGACATACCAGGTACGTACGTCAATTTTGAGGAAGAAATTTCATAAGGAGGGGAGGTTGTAAGACCCCAACTTTTATGAATAAAGATTTAATTTTCTTTATATATTATTTCGAAATAGTAAGGTGTTGTTTTGATAAATATGAAAGTTATGGGTGAAATGTGCAAACATTTTTAAAATGAGCAAGTGGTTATAAAATATTCTTGTTGTCGGGGAATATTCGTTTGGTCGTGGAATATTCTTGTTGTCGGGGAATATTCGTACGACGGCGCAGCTATTTGTGGGCCCCCACAACGGAATAACTGTCGGATATAGAAAGCGACAGAAATAACTTTTTTACAAAATAACGGCGTGGTTGTTACCGTTAGTACTGTTGAAATACCCGGTGGTTAAAATACAGTGACACACGGTATTGCACAGTATTTCGAATTATTGAGTCTTACGTGAGAAGCCATTACTCAATTATTGTTACAGTAATTACTGTTCAATATTTTATATTATTGACTCAATAATTGCTACGTTGATATTTTATATTATTGACTCAATAATTGTTACATTGATATTTTATTGACTCAATAATTGCTACGTTGCCATTTTATATGATTGATTCAATAATGGCTACAGTTGATATTTTGTAGTATTGATTCAATAATTGTCGTTGCACAGTAATTCACGTTATCAACTCAATAATTCATATTATTTGAATAATATTATTAGATAGCATTATTGACAATGTCTAAGGAAGTTCTGTCTAGGAGGGGTTATTTAATTGCGCGCCAGTAAGGAGAAGTCCTTATCGGAAGGCCCCCTCTGTCCTGGGAACGACCTGGTTGTTAATATTGTAGTTCTATAATATTATTTGTGAATAATTAATTATTGATTTATATGATAAGGAAATATTTATTTTGTGGATATTAAAGAAGGAATTGGCGCTGATGAGTTTTTATCAATATTTTGGTGTGAGAAATCATCTGTTTATGAATTTCGGATAATTTATGTTTCGAATTTGGAAAAACTTTCTTCTACAAAGTTGTAGAGAATTAAATTTTCTATGGAAGGACATAGAATTTGTATTTTTCTGACAAAGGCGCTATTTGTTATGAATTATTGAAGTTTCAGAAAATAAATATTATTTAATGGGTGGGCCCCACTTTTGTTGAAAATTCAAATTTTTGAAAAGCCCCCAGGCGGCGGAATTTTTATAAAAAATAATAATATTTTATTATTTTAGTCTCCTTTGGCATCCTAAGCTTTTCCTATAAATAGGGTGCTTAGGTTAGAATTGAAAATCACACCAGAATCAGAAGTTTTCTCTCTATATAATATCGAGCGTATTTTTGTGAGTATTTCTATACTTTGAGTATTAGTATTCAGCGCAAGTTTCCTTCAATATTATATCCGATATTCTAGTCAGAGGTACTATCTTTTTGAGGTAAGGGATGTTATTTCTTTGGTAAATGATGTTATTCTTTTCAATATCATTATACAGAAATATTGTCATGAATTTTGTTATGAAATTCTTACTTTTTTCGTCGGGGTTACTATTCACGTATACGGCACTATTCACAGAAAAATTAAATTTTCTTCTATTTGTCCAAATTGCTTGTTAAGGTTACTATCTTTGATTGTATCCAAGTTTTGAGCTCTATTCTTGAATTTTGCTCCATAATTAATTATTACGAGGTATTTTTGAATTGGATATACTAAAATACGAATCCTTAGTCTTTGTCTTTTATCTCACTGGATTCGTTTTTTTTAAATATTTTTCATCATTCTCAGTCCTAAAAGGTGATGTAACTGAATATCTTTGGCCTGTAGAGCAAAGATGAATGATTACTTGATGAATATCTTTGGCCTGTAGAGCAAAGATGAATGATTACTTGATGAATATCTTTGGCCTGTAGAGCAAAGATGAATGATTACCTGATGAATATCTCTGGCCTGTAGTGCAAAGATGACAGGTGTTGAGATGAATATGACCACTGATGATACAAATGAATATCTTTGGCCTGTAGTGCAAAGATGAATATTTGATTCGAGATGTATATTGATTGATGTTACAGGGATAAAATGTTGATGATGGACTTTTAAATCATAGAAGATAGTAGACTTGATTCTCTGCTTAACTCTTCTAATGAATTGTTATTTCCGCTGCGAATATTGATCTAAAGTTGGTTGTCCATTATATTTTATCTTATTTGTTGAAGACTAACGATAATTTGTTTCCCATTATCTTAGTCATAATATTCTTTACTGAGCTAGTTGAGCTCACCCTTTTCATCTGTTGTCCTCTTCAGGAAATGAGAATGTTGCGGGAACTAGTCGGGGGACAGATTGATGGTCCGAGTTAGAGCAGTAGTAGTCCTCACTATTTCTGATAAATAGTGTGATAATAATTGTAATGATGACTTAGTTTGAATCTTAATATTTTCTACATATTTGTATTGACACTCACAGTTGTGTGGTCGTATTTTGCACGACCGTATGATATAAAGTTTGTATTTGAATTCTGTACCATGTATTTGGCGGCTCAGAATGGGTTGGGTTGAATGGACCTATTCTGGGGGCGTCACAGATATCTGTTATAAGACTCCTCTTATATAGATATTGGTCAACCCTTCTAATCCTATTAGACATGGGATTTTATTTAATTAATTTAAACTCCTTTAATTAATTTAGGCTTCCCACCACATTGGGAATAATTAATTAAATTCATTTAATTAATTTATCTCCTAATCTTATTAGGAATAAATGAGAGTACTAATATTAAATTAATTACTAAACTCCTTTAGAAATTAAAATAATAATAATTGTAATAATATTAATAAGACTCCTCTTATTAATTTATATTTAATATTTTCAAAATATTAAATAATAAATATTAAGCTATTTAATTTATTCTATCACCATAGATTAAATTAATTACACTTAATGCATTATTACGATTATGCCATTATCTTCTTAAATAATTATTCTTCCTTTTATGGTGTGACCCTTTAGGTTCTCTATATTAAATCGATTGTGAATAAATCAATTAGAACAATTTTAATCTTATTTAAATAAATAAATTAAACTAATAATTTATTTAAATAAATAATATTTATTCTACAATAGGGATAAGCTTCCCTAGCGATCAACGACTTTCCAAATAATATAAATTTCAACATTAATCATAAAAGAACCTGTGAGTAAATAGTTACCGTACAATTCAATCCTTCCATCATACAATGTCCCAATTAAATATAAGACATGGATTTACTGTCAAGTTTTATTTTATTGAATCATATGTATTTCGATTAGAAAATGCACAACTCCATATAATGCAAATTAGAAACTCCTTTCTAATTTCATTCCACCTTGGCCAAGGATTCTTGGGTTGTCATTTAACGAATCACATAGGACATATCTCCTCTTTTACCAGAGGTGGTAGATTCTTTATTGATCATTCATTATCTCCATATATAACTCATTATACCCAAGCATACCCTTTTATATACCCTAAAGGGATTTAAGGAATAAGTCAAAGTATAATTCATTACATACAAGATACTATGATGATCTCAAGTCCAAGGATCACTTGTACTACTATCACATTAGGAATTCCTATTGACAAGCGAGTAAAACTCCATTAGGTATTCCATAGCGAATCACGTTCAGTGAACTTATTCTCCAATAAGCACCTACATACTTGCTTTAGTGTCTCCACACAAATGATCATGAGATCAATCATCCTCATCAAATGAGCAAGCAACATATGTACCAATCTATCCGGATTTACTAATCTCCTTTTTAGTAATCCCACGATTGGGAACTATTTTAGTTTTAAAGCTTTCTAAGAATTTAGATCTCATTTGCATGATCATCATCATGATTCTAAAAGCATTGCTTAAAACTATGGGTTATTTACATATTATAAAAAACAGCACTATGTAGATAATTAAATGTCTTTAATAAATAAATATTTTTATTAATAAATAAATAAGATTGTCTCCAAAGTATATGTTTTATCATCATACATGATTAGCTTGTATGCATACTACTTTCAAGGCTATCATAGCCGAAGGAGGAAGTGAGGCCATGAGCCTCTCTAACAAGGAAATGAAGAATAAGGTTAAAGTCGAGGGAGCTGTCAAAGTATAGGGAAGCTGTGGAAGTGGAAATGGAAAAAGGAAGTGGAATAATTCTGGGAATACCGAGAATAGGCAAGGAGGTATGAAGAAGCAGGTTGAGCAGTGAGGTAATTGTGGGAAAACTCATTCGGGGGAATGTCTAAAAGGGAAGTTTGTGTGCTTTAAATGCGGGCAGGAGGGACACATCTCTCCTAACTACCCCAATCCAAGAAATAATAGTGGATGTTTCATTTGTGGATCAACAAATCACATGGTGAGGGATTGTCCGAAGCGAAGAACCGACGGGGGATATGTGAATGCAGGGAAAAGCAGAGTAATGTTATCAATAGCTGGTTCAACTCCACCAAATAAATCAACGGCAATGACCTTTAATATGACAGTCCAAGATACTGTAGCAGTCGGAGATGGAGTTCCAAGTATGATTCTGATCAGATATCAATTTTTATGCTTAATTCAGATATAACCTATTTTACTTACCATAAGTTTGTTAAAGATAAGTACATTTACCTTTGAGAACGTTAGGAACCCTTGAATATAGACAGACGAAAGACAATTTCAAGAAAAGATATATAATATAATAATAACTCGTTAATAAAAGGATTTTGAAGGAGGAATTTGAGTTCTGTTGGGAACTAACATAATTGGTGCAAGCAGACCGCAAGCAATGGATCAAGACGTGCAACAGTTCTGGACTAGTAATACAGAATCTTATCAGGAGAGGAAAATGTAGTAATTCAAAAAAAAATTAATAAATAAAACTCTAAGGATAAACATGAAAATTAAAAGTACGTCAATGGTGATTCCGAGGACGGAATCCTTATACGAAGGGGAGAATGTAAGGACCAAGAATTTTATACGACTATATTTTTACGAATGATTTTTTTATTATTATTATTAATTATTATCAGTAATATTTTGAACAAATGCGATATGATTAAGCAAGTTAGTCAATTTAATTATTATAAGTTGATTAAGAAGGAAAACCAAGATGAATAAATGATCAAAACTTGAATTTGAAATATAAATAGAGATTTAAATATTAAATACATTTATTATTATAATTATATTTAAAAGTATGTATGTTTGAATTATATGATTAAATAATTTTCATTAATCTGTAGTTCATGCATTTTCATGTATATCTATGTAATATAAAATATTACGTTTAAATGTAATTATTGTGGATATTATGTTTTATATGATAAACATAATATGTATGTGATATATATATGGTTTATACGGAAAATAAGAATTTGTTAGTAGGGATTGTAATATTAATATATTTATTATTATATTTGTACTTGGAGGTAGGTGTATTTATATTATGTGATTAATGTTACATGTTGATCAGTTAAGGTATAATATTAGAAACCCTAATGATTAGTTAGGAAACCCTAATTTAAATTTCAAATAAGAATTTCAAAATTAATATATTTATTAATATAATTGTATTTAAAAATTATATGTATTTGTATTTATGTGATTAAGGATAAGTATTATTAGTTATAAACCTAATTAGGAAACCCTAATCCTAATTTGCAAACCCTAATGCTAATTAGGATACCAAAATCATAATTTACAAATCCTAATGTAATTAGGAACCCCTACTTTCTAATTTAGAAACCATAATTTTCTTTTCTAAACCTTAATTAGAAAACCCTAAATCTAATTAGCAAAACCTATGGATTAAAACCTAAGAGTTAAAACCTAAGGGTTAAAACCTAAGGGTTAGTTCAAATTATAAGTATGCCATCAAATTTATGTGCTAAATGACCAAAAAGCCTTTATTTATCTTTCTTTAATATAACGTGAAGAGCAAATCTTGCCAAAATATTTTGAGTCACCAACTTGAGATCTCACATGTGCTGAAATCAACCTGAATCAGCCATCAAATGACACCTAGCAACAACCACATTCAATACATCAAATATTGAAACTTAAAGAAAGAGAAAACCCTTTACTTTATTGCTTTGATAGCCAAAACTCTCTCTCTCTCTAAACCTACGAAATTTTAGCAAGAAACTCAGTCCAAAGAAAAGCCTCCCCATAACTATACAAGATCAAATCAGAGAAAAGAGATCAAAATTTTCTTCAAGAAGGTATAAACCCTAACCCTAAGCTAGATCTTGTATGTTTAGGTAGATTTTGTGCTTTTGTGTTTAAATATGTTCTATGTTATGTTATTTAGTGATCTGGGTTGTTAGATAATGGATTCATAACAATTAAATGCATGAAAATGGAGATTTACGAAAACTGCATGAACCCTAAAAAAGTGGCATGACAGTCAAATGTCAAGGCCTATAGATCTTGATCTGTTAATATGGGGATCTGTTAAGTGTATCCGTATTGTAGTATGACATGAGTAGAGTAAACTGGAAGTGGAATCATGACCATAGCATGTCTAGATTTCAAGTTATTCACGGTCAAAACCCGTTGACCAGTCACGAAAAGATTTCTGGAAAACCCAAATTTTGCCCAGAAAGCTCTGAAAAGCTTTTGAATGGCTTAGATCTTGCATTTGTTGTGATTGTTAGCTCATGTAAGTGTATCCCTTTTATACTCTGACATATGTACTACAAATCCATGACATCAAAACACCTAAATAATAATCAGGATCCAAGTTATTAATGGTCAAATATGGATTGACCAAACTGAAAATTTAATTTTTTGGAAATTCCAGAAAATTGAACAAGTTCTGACAGGCTGTTTGACCAAGTTAGATCTTTCATTTGTGATGTTGTTAGGCTAATCCAGTGTATCACTTTTGTAGCCTGACATGTCTACTACAAGAGTGTGACACTGGATCACTTAGATAAAACATTGAATCAAAGTTATTAAAGCTTAAAGTTTGCTGCTTAACATTGACTAAAATCTAGAAATTCTAGAAAATGAAGAACAGTCTTAGGTGGGTGGTTTGACCACTTATATCTTCTTGAAATGATGTAGTTAGACCCTGAAATTGTTATACAGTTAGAGTACTACATCATTACTACACTAATGATGCACTCTCATGCCCATAAACAAGATCAAATGGAACTTATTCATGATCAAAGTAGCCCCCAGGGCATTGACCAAGAATGTTCATGGCTGAAGAACACCTATAGCGACAGTTTTTGTCACTATAGACCTTCAGCGACAGTTTTTAATAAAAATAAATTATATTAATTAAAATAAATAGAAAATAATTATTAAAAATTCATAATTAACTTATAAAAAATAACTTTTAATATTTTGACATTAATTTCATTAATATTTTAATTTATTTAAATATTAATGATAATAAAATTATTTAATAATTATATTAAATAAATTAGTTAAAAATGATTTTAATCATTTAAAAATGATATTAATGTTTTAAAAAATATTTTAAGTTATAATTAATAACTTTTAATATTTTGATATAAATTTTATTAATATCTTAATATTAATGACAGTAAATTTATTTAATTATTGTATTAAAAAAATTTTAAAAATAATTTTAATATTTTAAAAATTATTTAAAAATGATATTAATATTTTAAAAAATATTTTAAGTTATAATTAATAACTTATAATATTTTGATATAAATTTTATTAATATCTTAATATTAATGATAATAAATTTATTTAATTATTGTATTAAATAAATTATTTAAAAATGATTTTAATATTTTAAAAATCATTTAAAATGATATTAAGGTATTAAAAATATTTTAAGTTATATTAAATAACTTTTAATATTTTGAAATGAATTACATAAATATTTTAATATTAATGATAATTATTTAAAAATAATTTTAATATTTTAAAAATTATTTAAAGGTGATATTAAGGTTTAAAAAATGTTTTAAGTTATAATAAATAAAATTTAATATGTTGATATGGATTTCATTAATATTTTAAATTATTTAAATATTAATGATAATAAAATTATTTAGCAACTAAATCATTATAAATGATATTAATGTTTGAAAAATCATTATAAATGATATTTATGTTTAAAAAATCATTATAAATGATAATAATTATTTGAAAATTATTATGAGCTTCCGAAAAATATTTTAAATGATAAGTAAATTATCTAAAATAATATTGAAGCTTTTAAATTGAGTTTTATTGAAAATAACCTCAATAATTATCCGATAACGCAATCGGGGCATCGAATTGATACCGAAATCAAATCAGCTTGAAATAGTTTGACTTAATAACTGTTCTTATAAGTTCTAATGACTGCTATGAATACGTGACAATGTGTTTAAGCTGTATAATGACTTTAAATAGCCATATTATAAGTTATAATGTATTATTCTAATTGAAAGAAAAATCTTACAAATGATAGGTCTTTGTATTAAAGATTAAACTAAATTGTGTAGCAGTAAGCAGCGATCAAGGCAAGCTTCTTAACTTTATTTTTATTGAGTAAGTATCCTAACCCTTACATTTACTTTATGCAATGTATCTTATAAGCAAGTTTCTATACTATTTTATTATGCAAATAGTCTATATATAGCTTTTAATTCTGTGCAAGCCAGTTCTTGAACAATATTCAATTTATTCATTGAATACCAGTATTTCATTACTGTCTTTATATGATTCATATATAATCAAAAATTGTTCTTTTCTTTGTAAGCTAAGTTTGGTTATGCAAGTATCCTCACATGTATAAATTATTTTATTTGAACAAGTTTTGATACATACTATTGAATTTCGGTATGTATACACGGTTTAAAAGCAGTCTAAACTATTTGACTCAGCTAGACATAACTGTACATGTATCATTGAATATTAGTGTTTATGATAAAGTCGTCCAACTGAATTGATTTAGTTCGGACCCCAGACTGAGTATGAACATCCCGTAATTGGAAAAAATTTATGCGCCAAAGGCGGTTATGATGACAGTAAATGTCGTTCTATTAAGTAGTGTTGATCAATACAGGGCATATGGGCTGATCACCCAACGTGTCTGTAAGTTATGACGGTTTGCAGATGAATTTCAGTACAAACCTTTTCAAAACATGAAAACAATGGTTCAAGGTCTATTGACCGCTTAGCATGTATAGTCACTGTGTCGTTTTAAAATTTGTAAACGATTTGATATGTTTTTATAAATTGTCTCAAATGGCTTCATAACTATTGATTCGTTGTAGAAGTACTCTTCAAAGAAAATATTTTTTTTCTTTCAGCTGATGTTTATTATTGCTATTACTTGCTGAGCAATTAAATCATTATTAAATCATCCCTTAATATTGGGCTTGGATAACCCTAAGTCAAATACATTATTAAATCATCCCTTAATTAATCCAATTAAAAAATTTATTATGCCACACAAGACTTAACACTTAAGCTTATCTAAGCATATCATCATCATTGCCACATTACTTACTTAATTCGATTAAATGCATTCTCATATACATGACACACCAAAATATGTATGTGTTCAAAATAAATATTCAACATCTTTATATTCAATATTAATATTATTTATAAAATTCTCTGGTATTACAAAAATAGTATGCCATGTCAAGTATAACATACTAAATATTTGTTTTTTGGACTTAAGGTTTGGTGGTTATTAATTTTCAAAGTGGGGAAGTTGACCATGACTGAGCTGGACAGTAGCAGCAGAAGTGCACTGCGTTGTGCTGCTGCGGTTGTCACAGCTAGCCAGTTTTGGCTTCCATTAAACCTATCTAGAAATGCGTGGAATTGCTAAATTATATTTTTTTTAAAAATACTATTACATACCTTCTATAACATACTCAAATTTGGTGGTAATAGGATTTATGATTTAAAAGTTAAAAATGGGCAAAGTTGCTATGTAAGGGTGCTAGGCCAAAGCCACTGCTGCAGGTCGCATCAGCTGGCGCGCGAGCGTTGTGCTGCGATGCACTGTAGCAATTAGGTTAGGCATGTGGTGCTAGGTTGCTGATCTGTTTTGTTGTCGGGTTTGTTTTGAGGTCATTAAATTATATAAATTACTAGTAAGTGATGAAAATATGTTAGTTAGGATATAAAATCATAAATAAATTTAATAGCTGAGTAAAATTAAAAATGAATCATTTAAAAGTAAGTTTAAACCAAATGCTTGGTATGTTTATATGTATTGAACCTAGAATGATTCTAATTATATCATGAAGTTAATACAAGGGTTAGTGGTGTACTAAATAGAATAAGTTGAATATAACTATAGAATATATATATATATATATATATATATATATATATATATATTAAGTCTCTAAATGATCTAAAATAATAAAAGCTTGTATTGTAAATAAATTTAATAAATCCATTAGTATGAATGGAATTTAAGTTGGACTGTTAAAGTTGAAAACTTAAACTTAGATTAAAAGTTTATGAGATATATTAGCGTTAAGTTATATAGTAATTTTATGTGTTACATAGGTGTGACTCAAGGTAATATCGCTTCAAGGACAGTTACGGGTTAAATCGATATCGTTTTGACGCGAAGGCAAGTATACTAACTTCCCTTCCTAGATAGAAACCTTATTAAAGTTTCCATCTAATAGAAGGTTCGTTGAACCAAGATGAGAATTCTTACATCTTGAATTCAAATGTATTTATGAATTCAATAGTTAAGCTTATGTGCTACTGTTGAAGCTCATTTTGATATATGAGATTATCATATGAGTCTATGTTATTTGATTTCGGCTAGATTCAGCGAATATTCTAATGTTCTTTAAGAAACTGCAATTATCTAATTTCTTTTAATTTGAATTCTTATGACAAACTGAGTTGAACAACCCTTTAAATATGGGACATGTTATCGGAGATTATGGTTCCGAATTAAGGTGTTGCGTTAATATGTTTGTACCCAATACATAGGTATAAAGGGTTGATCTCCCTGCGTACGAAAATTATTGTCCACAGTCTTTGACTGATAAAGGTTAAGGTAGAGATACCCGAAACTTAGGACATAGTTCAATGGTCTTGTGACCCTCAGTTGCTTGTTTCAATCTTTTACTACAAATCCTTGCATTCAAAATTCCTTGATTCTAAAGCCCTTATGGAACTCCGCAATTGCAGCTTGGTTCTATTTAAACAATACTCCTTTCAGTGATTAAGTTATTATCTGTTCTTTTGTTATCAGTTTTACTTAAATACTATTACTTGCTGGGCAAATCCTTTGCTCGTTCTTGCTAAATAAATTTCAGTTAAAAATGAAAAAGGCTAGTGGATCATCATCTGACAAGGGAAAAGAAAAACTGCAGAAATAGTTGTGTAATTAGTTATAAACTTTTGTATGCAGTGATTTAAGTAAATATTTTTGGATGGAATGTAATATTTTTGATTTCATGTTATGTAAAGATAAGGTTAGACAATGTGTGATGCGTTGATGTATATATTATTTTTTGTAAAGACTGTTGTAATAATACAGGTTATCGAATGTGACTGGTTAGAATAACATGTAATGTTGATGATTGTGAGCATTGAATCTGAGGTTAAAAGATACTCGAATTTGGGGGCGTCACATCAACCATGGAAAATCTTTCATTTTCAATTTCATGTAATTTAGGCATAGAAGCCTTCACAGTCAATTCTTCATTTGTCCGTTGCTTTAACTCGGACATTGTATCTTTCTAAATCAAAAACTCATTATTATCGTAGGACTCCGAAGAGAACCTTCACAGCCTCTTCACCTTTTTTACTGGGTTTAGGCACTGTGGCGGTCTCAGCCAAATCTTCATCACTGTTTTAAGTTAGGGAGTAGAAACCTTCACAATCATTCCTGCTTCTTGTAGTGACGCAATCATTTCTTCAAACATGAGCTCATCATCTGTGTTAAACATGGACATATATAGTCTCTCACATAGGATTCATCATCTTCAGACAAAGAAATTATATTCTTCTCTTTCTTGTCTCTCTTGAGTTTAGGCAATTCTTCATCATCATCAGTGGCAACCCAAAAATTTATAAGATTTATAAACAAAATCTTGAATGATTAAATAAAGGTTAAAACCTAGATTTAAAAAATAGAGGAATGATTAAAAAAAATTAAAAACCTATACGGTTTAAAAGAATATAGAAAAATTAAATGGGAATGAAAGAAATTTTGAAGAGTAATGAGAAGATGAAGAATTATATGAGATATGTGGAGAATGAGTAAATATTTTAACCAAATCTATGTGTTAGGGTTTAAATATGAGAAAATATGGGTTACAAAAATACACCCTTGAAGTGTATTAAGGATAAGGTATTAGGATACCTTTAAATTTGTGAGAATTAAATGGTGAAAGAGATTATGTAGTAATGTATGTGGAAATCTATTAAGGAAATAAATTTCAAAGGAAGCGATATTAAAAGGTTAAAGAAAATGTGTATATGTATAGATACATATATACTTAAGAATGTGTTGTTTATATTTCTAGCCAAATAAAAAAATTAATTAATCAGAAAATTAATCATACAAGAATAAATAAAAAGCTTAATTATAGAAGCTTATGAAAATTATTCCTTGAATGGTAATTTAATAGAACCCAAAAATATTAAATTGGGAAGAGATAAGCTATGTATTATAGTGGTAATTAAGTTAAGCCTACCTAGTAGTCAAGTATGAGAAATTTAATAAAAGTCCAAAAAGGGATTAAAAATATGGCAAACCTAATTAGGAAGTTTTAATAAAACATTGAATTAAATATCTAGCCTATTAAATGAATTTAATAATTATTTATCAACGATGATAAATACATTATGATTTATGTGGGACATGTGTGAGATTATATATATATATATATATATATATATATATATATATATATATATATATATATTATAAATATGTTTATATATTTTTTTATTATATAAAGAAAATTATATAACCTAATATTATATATTAGGAATGAGAATTAAATAACCTAAGGGTTATATCAATTGAAGAATGCTAGTATTTAAATTATATACTAGTAGATTAATTTAAGAGATTTATTTTATATATCTTTCAACTAATTAATTATTTTAACCTAATTAAAATAAACTTAATTGGGTTATATAATTCAATCATTGTAAGTAATTATTTAAAATCTGAAATAAGTGGATTAGAAATTCTAATTAAATAATTAGGGAAATATAAAATTAAGGTATTGGACCATGCTATTATTTTACATGGCCCAAATAATTTAATTAGAGAGCCCAAGCAATTTAATTTGAGAGCCCAAGCGATTTAATTAGAGAGCCCAAGCAATTTAATTGGGAGCCCAAACTTTGGCCCAATTCTCATTTGATTTTCTAGAAGTTAAATAACACAAATTAGCAAGTTATTTGAGAGCCAAAATTAAATTGAATGGATGGCCCAAATTTAGCCCAAAATAAATTAGAATTATAGAGGCTAAATAAGCTAAATAAGTAATTAAAATAAAACAAAAATTGGGGCTAAAAGGAGGGAGCATTGAACCGGGTAAGGGGGGAGTATTAGCACATGCTAAATAAAAATTTTCCACCTTACATTTTCCTATGATCTCTTAAGATAGGAAAGAGAAAGAAAGGATATGGGAAAGATTTGTAGAGATTATGAGAGAGAAACAAAAGAAATAGAGTGAGAAGGAAAGAAAGAAAAATAGAGAGAGAGAGAGAGAAACCGTGGGGATCAAAGGGAGGAAGGGAAGAAAAATCCCATATCATCTAGCTTCATACTTTGTGGAAGAAAAAGAAGAAAAATAGCATACAACAAATGTATAAAATCTCTAGAACCCTAACCTTATATTTATGTATTTTATTTTTGTGGTTTGATGAAATAAAGGAGTTATGTTCTTGAACTCCAAAACTCTTGATCTATATGTTTAATAGTGTTTTATGTGTAGATCTAGCCAATGTGGGTATTGAAAGTTTGATCAACAGAAAGAAAGAAAAAAACTGCTCCAGGTCAGTTCCTTCAAGGGGCTGTTTCGTCCACTTTTGTTGATCTAAAAATTATGGGCTTTTGGGATATTATAGTACACTGAATAAGATTTCTATAGACTCTGGAACAGACTAATTCCGACTTCCGAGAAAGAAGTTATGATATTTCAAAGGAGGCCTGTTGAATCTGTCCAAAACTGGAGAACAAATTCGGGTCAGTCCCCTTGCACGAAATTTCTGGACTGATGTATTCGGAATTTGTAAAAAAATCAGTAAGTAAAAGTTGTAGTCCCGGAAGTTAGCTTCGCGTGGACTCAAGAATCGTTCAAAAATATTTTGAAACGAGAGAGTTATGACATCAGAGATTGTTATATGTTTGTTTCAAGCATTACCAATCCCAATGACTTTAGCTTTACTGTTGTTACCGAGGGTTACTTCATGATAGTCTGTCTTTTTAAGATTAGTTAGCTTTGATTGATCTCCGGTCATATAGCTTGAACACCCACTATCAAGATATCATTTGCTTCTTGGAGCTAGTTACAAGACATTCCTACAACATAAAATGATTTACAACTTGGTACCCTTTAATAAGAATGGTCTATGGAGTAAGTCACCCATCTTTGGTAAGGAGTATTAGAGTCTTGCCTTACAAATTTAGGTATAGGGTAATCTTATTTAGTAGACACTAAGAATTTATTTTTATGCATGACAGATCTATAAAAACCATGATAATTATTGTGTCTGTATGCTTGATGTTTATGATAATTTTTTTGAAATTTCTGTTTCTCAACTTTTTCAAAATTGTAAAATTTTATGTTCCTGCTTTTAACTACAATAATTGTATGTTCTCTTTGGAACCCAAACCAT
>CM035117.1:160994686-161002186 GCA_020205555.1 Panax stipuleanatus
TGTAGAGCAAAGATGAATGATTACCTGATGAATATCTTTGGCCTGTAGTGCAAAGGTGACAGGTGTTGAGATGAATATGACCACTGATGATACAAATGAATATCTTTGGCCTGTAGTGCAAAGATGAATATTTGATTCGAGATGTATATTGATTGATGTTACAGGGATAAAATATTGATGATGGACTTTTAAATTATAGAAGATAGTAGACTTTATTCTCTGCTTAATTCTTCTAATGAACTGTTATTTCCGCTGCGAATATTGATCTGAAGTTGGTTGTCCATTATATTTTATCTGATTTATTGAAGACTAACGATAATTTATTTTCCATTATCTTAGTCATAATATTCTTTACTGAGCTAGTTGAGCTCACCCTTTTCATCTGTTGTCCTCTTCATGAAATGAGAATGTTGCGGGAACTAGTCGGGGGACAGAGTGATGGTCCGAGTTAGAGCAGTAGTAGTCCTCACTATTTCTGATAAATAGTGTGATAATAATTGTAATGAGGACTTAGTTTGAATCTTAATATTTTCTACATATTTGTATTGAGACTCACAGTTGTGTGGTCGTATTTTGCACGACCGTATGATATAAAGTTTGTATTTGAATTCTGTACCATGTATTTGGCCACTCAGAATGGGTTGGGTTGAATGGACCTATTATGGGGGCGTCACAGTTGGTATCAGAGCTTAGGGATATGATCTCTGGCGGAGATCGGGGAATAGAACTAGGAGGGAAGAGACGAGTAAATCCTTCGCTAGTGTGTCCTACCTAAGCTTATGTGGTATTTAATTGGTCAGTCGAAGCATAGGGTTAATATGGGATATGTTAATTTGTTTAATTAACCCTTGTTTTATGGCAGTATTTGAGAATGGCAGCTGAGAATGTTAACAACGAAGTGAATGAGACCGTGGAGACACCTTTAATCACCAACCAGGATAATGTGATGACAGAAGAAGAAGAAATTAGAAATATCCATGTGGTGAGTGAAGAATTAATAGTTGCACCCGAGCTAGTCGCAGAGGTAGCAGCTGAGAGTGAGGAAGAAGAGGAACCTGAGGAGGAGTATTTATTAGGAGAACTTTATGATCAAAATGTAGAACTGCAAAATCGTATTCTTGAGTTAGAAGAGCAGGGTGAAGAACGACAGACAGCCGTGGAACAAAGGGATACAATAATTCAAGAAAGGGATATAGAAATTCAAGATTTTGCTACTCGTTATGCGAGGCTTGAACAGAAGTTCTCTCTGGCAGAACATATGATATTAGAGCTAGAATTTGAAAATGTAAATGTCAACGATCAGCTGAAAGAAGAAGCAACGGAACGAGTGAGAATTGAAGATGCATGGGTAAAAGCCGCACGACGCGTTGATATTTTAGAAAGAGACGTCCGATCTAAGAAGGCCAAAATAGACGAAATGGATTTTACTTTTTGGACAGCAATTGGGAGAATCAAACATCGAGTTTGGAATTACCCTGTGCATAGCGGTCAACCCCAATTCGATATGGATCGAAGAGTAATGATTCAGATCATGGATCAAGAGTGTGACGAAGCAGTTGAGGGTGGAATGAGCTGTATAGCAAAGTCAAGACCAGTTGGGATAGTGACACCAAAGACTGTCCCAGACAAATCAAAGTCGGTGGTTCCATGAAGAGCGTTTATCGAGACTGCCCAAAACGCGAGGAACCCGAATGAATTTATCACGGGTTAGTTAATCATAAATTTTTGCGAAGTTTATATCTTGTTAGATACCGGTGCTACCCATTCCTTTATTTCACCTGCTTGTGCTCAACGTTTGAACTTGACTTCTGATAAATTAGACTTTGACTTATCTGTTGAAACTCCGTTGGGAGAAACCTTTGTTACATCTACAGTTTACAAATCTTGCTTGATTCAGATTGGTACCCTTACCTTACCTGTTGATCTTATATCTTTGAAAATACTTGCATTTGACGTGATTTTAGGAATTGACTGGTTAACCACTTACCATGCCAAAATTGATTGTTTTCGTAAGGTTGTTAGTCTTCATATTCCTAATCAACCTGTTGTGCGAATCCAAACAACCAAACCACTAAAATCAGTCAATATCATTTCAAATCCTAAGGCTATTCGTTTATTGAAAAACGGATGTCAAGCTTTCTTAGCTCATGTCACTGATCTAAATCAGAATACATCAGATTTGAATGATATTTCCGTTGTTAATGAGTTTCCTGATGTATTTCCCGAAGAACTTCCCGGTCTTCCCCCAGAACGTGAAGTTGAATTCTTTATTGACCTTGAGCCCGGTACAAAGCCCATTTCTAAAACCCCATATCGAATGGCTCCTATTGAACTTCAGGAGTTAAAGATTCAATTACAAGAATTGTTAGACATCGGTTTTATTCGTCCTAGTACGTCTCCTTGGGGTGCTCCTGTTTTATTCGTAAAGAAGAAAGACGGGAGTATGCGACTTTGCATTGACTATCGGGAGTTGAACCATGTCACCATTAAGAATAGGTATCCGTTACCTCGTATTGATGACCTGTTCGATCAGTTGCAAGGAGCGCAATTCTTTTCAAAGATCGATCTTCGTTCTGGATATCATCAGTTGAAGATTAAAACTGAGGATATTCCAAAGACTGCTTTTAGAACACGGTACGGGCATTATGAGTTCTTAGTCATGTCTTTTGGATTGACTAATGCTCCTGCTGCTTTCATGGATATGATGAACCGTGTATTTAAGGAGTATTTAGATCAATTCGTTGTTGTCTTTATTAATGACATTCTCATCTATTCTAAAAGCCGTGAAGATCATGAACACCATTTGAAGTTGGTACTTCAAAAGCTTCGCGAGAACAAGCTATACGCCAAGCTGAAGAAATGCGAGTTTTGGCTTGAGGAAGTAGCATTTCTTGGGCACGTGGTATCGAAACGTGGAGTATCTGTGGACCCGGCGAAGATTGAAGCAATACAAAGCTGGGAGCAACCTAAGTCGGTGACTGAAGTACGAAGCTTTCTGGGCTTAGCTGGTTATTATCGGAGGTTCGTAGAGGGATTTTCTCGAATCGCTACTCCATTAACTCAGTTGACTCGGAAAGATACGAAATTCGTTTGGAGAGAGAAATGCGAGAAGAGCTTCCAAGAGCTCAAGAGGAGACTTATTTCGGCACCTGTTCTAAAAATACCATCTGGTTCGGATGGATTTGTTATTTACAGCGATGCTTCGGGAAAAGGGTTAGGATGTGTTCTCATGCAACATGGGAAAGTCATAGCCTATGCCTTGCGACAACTCAAAGAATATGAGAGGAATTATCCTACTCATGATCTAGAGTTGGTAGCTGTCGTTTTCGCGTTGAAGATCTGGAGACATTACTTGTACGGAGAGAAAGTGGAGATTTATACGGATCATAAGAGCCTTAAATATTTCTTCACTCAGAAGGAACTCAACATGCGGCAACGACGTTGGCTTGAGCTGTTGAAAGATTACGATCATACTATCCAATACCATCCTAGAAAAGTGAACGTGGTAGCTGACCCATTGAGTAGAAGATCATATGTGGGAACGAGTGCGATAATGTCAAGTATACGCGTAGAACCAGCTTTGATTGATAAAGTTAAAGCTGCTCAAGCTACGGTTGCGGAGCTGATGAAGATGAAGAAGAAGGTGCAAGAAGGTGCAATTTCAGAAGCGAGAATCGATGAAGATGGAATACTTCGAGTCAACTCCAGACTTTGTGTTCCTAACGATTCCGACTTGAAGTATAGAATCATGATGGAGGCACACAACACACCGTTTGCTATCCATCCTGGGAGTACTAAAATGTATCGTGATCTTCGACATACATTTTGGTGGAGCAATATGAAGAGAGAGATCGCGGAGTTCATCTCGAGATGTTTAACTTGTCAACGTGTAAAGGCGGAGCATCAAGTGCCGAAGGGTCCATTGCAACCACTGGAGATTCCGAAATGGAAGTGGGAACACATTACGATAGATTTCGTTACGGGTCTTCCCAAGGTTTCTCAAGGCTTAGATGCGATTTGGGTTATTGTTGATAGATTAACCAAGTCTGCTCATTTCTTGCCGATACGAGAGACTTATTCTCTTGAACGTCTTGCTCATATGTACGTGAATGAGATTGTGAGGTTGCATGGAATGCCAGTATCCATAATTTCGGATCGTGATCCCAGATTTACTTCACGATTTTGGATCAGTTTGCAGAAAGCTATGGGTACGGATTTACGATTCAATTCGGCTTATCATCCTCAAACAGACGGACAATCGGAAAGGACTATCCAAACTCTTGAAGATCTATTGAGACTCTGTGTTCTAGACTTCAAAGGGAGTTGGGATAAGTACTTACCATTGGTGGAATTCTCCTACAACAACAGTTATCAGGCAAGTATAGGCGTGGCTCCATTCGAGGCGTTGTATGGGAGAAAGTGTCGCTCTCCAGTATGTTGGAACGAGGTGGGTGAAACAACATTGTTGGGACCGGAGTTAGTACGTATGACTACGAAAAAGATCCAAATGATCCGACAACGTATACAAACGGCACAGGATCGACAAAAGAGTTATGCGGATCTTCATCGAAAGGACGTGGAATTTAACGTTGGGGACCATGTATTGTTACGTATTGCTCCGTGGGAAGGAGTTACAAGGTTTGGGAAGAGAGGAAAGCTCAACCCACGATTCATTGGTCCATTTGAGATTCTTGACCGAGTAGGAAATGTGGCTTATAGACTCGCTTTACCTCCAAGCATGTCTCGTGTTCATAATGTATTTCACATATCCGTGTTGCGTAAATATGTGAAGGATCCAAACCGCATTATTGAGTTAGAACCAGACGAGATAGCCGAAGATTTAACGTACGAGGAGGTACCTGTCAAGATCTTGGATAGGAAGGAGCATGTCCTACGCTCGAAAATTATACCTCAAGTTAAAGTTTTGTGGAGAAACCATGCGATTGAGGAAATGACCTGGGAGTTGGAATCGGAAATGAAAGCGAGGTATCCTCACATTTTCGACATGCCAGGTACGTACGTCAATTTCGAGGACGAAATTTCATAAGGAGGGGAGGTTGTAAGACCCCAACTTTTATGAATAAAGATTTAGTTTTCTTTATATATTATTTCAAAACAGTAAGGTGTTGTTTTGATAAATATGAAAGTTATGGGTGAAATGTGCAAACATTTTTAAAATGAGCAAGTGGTTATAAAATATTCTTGTTGTCGGGGAATATTCGTTTGGTCGTGGAATATTCTTGTTGTCGGGGAATATTCGTACGACGGCGCAGCTATTTGTGGGCCCCCACAACGGAATAACTGTCGGATATAGAAAGCGACAGAAATAACTTTTTTACAAGATAACGGCGTGGTTATTACTGTTAGTACTGTTGAAATACCCGGTGGTTAAAATACAGTGATACACGGTGTTGCATAGTAGCACACGGTATTGCACAGTATTTCGAATTATTGAGTCTTACGTGAGAAGCCATTACTCAATTATTGTTACAGTAATTACTGTTCAATATTTTATATTATTGACTCAATAATTGCTACGTTGATATTTTATATTATTGACTCAATAATTGCTTCATTGATATTTTATTGACTCAATAATTGCTACGTTGCTATTTTTATATGATTGATTCAATAATGGCTACAGTTGATATTTTGTAGTATTGATTCAATAATTGTCGTTGCACAGTATTTCACGTTATCAACTCAATAATTCATATTATTTGAATAATATTATTAGATAACATTATTGACAATGTCTAAGGAAGTTCTGTCTAGGAGGGGTTATTTAATTGCGCGCCAGTAAGGAGAAGTCCTTATCGGAAGGCCCCCTCTTTCCTGGGAACGACCTGGTTGTTAATATTGTAGTTCTATAATATTATTTGTGAATAATTAATTATTGATTTATATGATAAGGAAATATTTATTTTGTGGATATTAAAGAAGGAATTGGCGCTGATGAGTTTTTATCAATATTTTGGTGTGAGAAATCATCTGTTTATGGATTTCGGATAATTTATGTTTGGAATTTGGAAAAACTTCCTTCTGCAAAGTTGTAGAGAATTAAATTTCCTATGGAAAGACATAGAATTTGTATTTTTCTGACGAAGGGGCTATTTGTTATGAATTATTGAAGTTTCGGAAAATATATATTTTTTTATGGGCGGGCCCCACTTTTGGTGGAAAATTTTTTAGCCGCCAGGCGGCGGAAATTTTGAAAAATATATAATATTTTATTCATTTAGTCTCCTTTGGCATCCTAAGCTTTTCTTATAAATAGGGTGCTTAGGTTAGAATTGAAAATCACACCAGAATCAGAAGTTTTCTCTCTCTATAATATCGAGCGTATTTTTGTGAGTATTTCAATACTTTGAGTATTAGTATTCAGTGCAAGTTTCCTTCGGTATTATATCCGATATTTCAGTCAGAGGTGTACTATCTTTTTGAGGTAAGGGATGTTATTTTCTTTCGTAAATGATGTTATTCTTTCCAATATCATTATACAGAAATATTGTCATGGATTTTATGTTGAAATTCTTACTTTTTTCGTCGAGATTACTATTCACGTATACGGCACTATTCACGTATACGGCACTATTCACGAAAAAATTAAATTTTCTTCTATTTGTCCGAATTGCTTGTTAAGGTTACAATCTTTGATTGTATCCAAGTTTTGAGCTCTATTCTTGAATTTTGCTCCATAATTGATTATTACGAGATATTTTTGAATTGGATATACTAAAATACGAATCCTTAGTCTTTGTCTTTTATCTCACTGGATTCATTTTTTTTAAATATTTTTCATCATTCTCAGTCCTAAAAGGTGATGTAACTGAATATCTTTGGCCTGTAGAGCAAAGATGAATGATTACTTGATGAATATCTTTGGCCTGTAGAGCAAAGATGAATGATTACCTGATGAATATCTTTGGCCTGTAGTGCAAAGATGACAGGTGTTGAGATGAATATGACCACTGATGATACAAATGAATATCTTTGGCCTGTAGTGCAAAGATGAATATTTGATTCAAGATGTATATTGATTGATGTTACAGGGATAAATTATTGATGATGGACTTTTAAATCATAGAAGATAGTAGACTTTATTCTCTGCTTAATTCTTCTAATGAACTGTTATTTCCGCTGCGAATATTGATCTGAAGTTGGTTGTCCATTATATTTTATCTAATTTATTGAAGACTAACGATAATTTATTTTCCATTATCTTAGTCATAATATTCTTTACTGAGCTAGTTGAGCTCACCCTTTTCATCTGTTGTCCTCTTCATGAAATGAGAATGTTGCGGGAACTAGTCGGGGGACAGAGTGATGGTCCGAGTTAGAGCAGTAGTAGTCCTCACTATTTCTGATAAATAGTGTGATAATAATTGTAATGAGGACTTAGTTTGAATCTTAATATTTTCTACATATTTGTATTGAGACTCACAGTTGTGTGGTCGTATTTTGCACGACCGTATGATATAAAGTTTGTATTTGAATTCT